>JABUIW010000200.1:107330-124169 GCA_013363375.1 Menidia beryllina | reverse complement strand
CTATCTATCTATCTATCTATCTATCTATCTATCTATCTATCTATCTATCTATCTATCTATCTATCTATCTATCTATCTATCTATCTATCTAATAATCTTTAGATAAATAATCTTTTTAAGAGGAGGCTCCCATTGTGCAGAGGTGACCATCCGACTGGTCTGAGGAGCTCCAGGTTACCTCAGGTCAGTCCTCCGTGGGGGTTTGAGCCCATATTACATGAGCTGAGTGGAGCTGATGGGCAAAGGCTGACGTGACCACAGAGATAAAGGCATTAAAGGACGGGGCTAGAACTTACAAAGTCTTCATAGATAAGCCAGAGAACTTCTCAGATAATGTGGCACTGACAGGTGATACTATAGCATAAATGAGTCGTTAATCATTTTCTATCGATAGGAAACTTTGCCTCGTGAGGAAAATAACATCTGACCTCCAGTAGAAGGAAGTAGGTGGGGGACTCCATTATGCTGGGGGTCTGCTTTGGTGTTGGGGGCAGATGAATAACAACATTAGAGCTTAATGGAAAATATATCTACCCTGATCCAGTAGAGTTGAATTTAAGTTGGGGGCCAACACACGCTCTTCCAGGAAGCTAAAGTGTGAGGGGTCTGTGTGGTGGGGGGGGGGGGGGCAGGGACCTAAAGCTCTTTGAAAACCTTTGGCAAAAGCTGTGCTAGCAATTTCCAGCACCATTAATCCTGAGCAGGACTGGAGGTCCCGGGATGGCTCTCCTAAATCTTCATCTTTTTGGCAATACATTAAAAGCATTTGGGTGTGAGCACCTCCTTAACTATTTCTGTTAACCGTGAAACATTTTAGATTTCTACTTTGAAGTCAGGCCACATTTAAATGATAAGGGAAAAGGAACATGTGTTCCCTGACCCCCCTGTCCCTCTAGTCCATGCCTCAGTTTTAGAACCAGCCCATGATATTACCATCCATCCATCATCCTAACCCCTTTTTCCCTAATGGGGTCGGGGGGGTGGAGCCTATCCCAGTAGCCAATGGGGAGAGGCGGGGTCACCCTGGACGGTCCCCAGTCCATCACAGGGATACACAGAGACACACAAGGACCAACAACCACACACACTCACACTGAGGGAAGTTTGGAGTCCAACAACCTAACATGCAGGTTTTTGGACGGTGGGAGGAAGCCGGAGAACCCGGAGAGAACCCACAGACACAGGAGAACATGCAGACTCCACCCAGAAAGGTCCTGGTTCCCCCGGGACTCCGACCCAGAACCCTCTGGTCCTGGTTCCCCCGGGGACTCCGACCCAGAACCCTCTGGTCCTGGTTCCCCCGGGGACTCCGACCCAGAACCCTCTGGTCCTGGTTCCCCCGGGACTCCAAAAGCAGTTGGACGGCGCCTGGCTACAGAGTCTGTCAGAGAACAGACAGAGAACCGGCTGGGCCCCATCTTCACCTCCATGTTCCCCTCATCCATTCCCCAGAGCCTCCTCCCGGTCTTCTCCTCCACACATGACCTGGCTGGGAAGCCTAGCATGTTGTACTGCTTACACCGTGGGTGGGGGTGGATACTACCCCATCCTCCAGATGATGCTACATAGCTGTGGGCCCCATGTGCTGAGCCAGATGGGGCCCATGCGTGCTTAATGTCTGGACTCCGTGAAGGATATTTTGAATTCAGGTTACAATAAGAGGCAGTCCGGGAGCCGCTGGGTATTGGGCGCATGTCTACCAGCACCTAGAGACTAGTGGGCCTATATTAGGGATGGAGAGGATGGGTTGTGAGTCAGGTCAGCCATGCAGAGCTAAGTCAATATGAGTATTGCTGCTCTACACCGTAAAAGCCGTGGTGGGTTGTCAGAGGAGAACAACTGCATTATTTGTGCAGAGCCCGTGCCACTGACTTGGAACAAAGCCGAAAGTAAACCACACTGCAGCACATTTAATAACTTATCCCTAAATATGGAATGTGTGGTTTTCTCTGGTGAGAGTAAACAGCCAGAGTGCTTCTGGATCTGATTCATTACAGCAGTGTTGACCATATGTAATCATACTGCAATAAAGAGGGAGCTTATGAGGCCATACAGACATTCACTCTTAAATTAAACATAAGTGAACAAAGTGCTGGTTATTTGGCCCTTTGTTGATCATAAAAAACAGATAACTGATCTGATGTTAAGAATGAGTAAATGCAACGATTAGGCAAATAACATCAAATAACATCTATAAATCATAATAAGGGAAATCATAGCTTGTGGCAGGGCTGCTTTTGAATGCAAAATGAAGCTCAGCTTGTTAAAAGTATCTGCTGAGGAATCCTGTACAGAGCTCACTCGCTTTTGGCCCAGGGAAACAAATAATTAGTTTCCTGTTTAGTTACTCACAGTCCTCTCAGACAGACACATATTCAGAGGGAAAGCTGACCCACTTAAAATGCAGATCACTTGCTGTGGTCTGTATTTTCCACTGTGCTCGGTCCCGATCTGAACAGAGAGCAGGAGCGTCTGAATGCGTGGCTCTGTTTGAGCTGTTCAGCCGTCCAGCTGAGACCCAGTCAGAGGAGACGCTCCCTCTGGAGGAGCTCCGATCACGTTTAGGTCCATCAAACTGTCTCTCTATTTAAGTGGATTCACATCAACGTACGATTTTATGGAGGATTGCTTGCTCAAAAGCTTGAAAATGAGGTCAGAGGAGGTAACATCAGGCTCCTGTTGTGGGGTTTCACCGGGTTGGGCATGTAACTGTAATTTTTGGTGTCACTGGTCATGTTGTCGGCTGAGACGGGGGTTTCACATTCAGCACCATAAATGTGTTTATAGGCCACTGACGGTCACATGGTGTGGCCTCCATTTTCAGCCCCATCTACCGGGACAGCAAACAAAAGTGAAAGTTAAACCTAACAGGAGCCAAACGTTCTGAGCAGACATCTAAATGTCACACAAACACCGACCAGCTCACCAAAACGAGGCACCACTGCCTCTTCCTCACTTCCTTCTGCATTCACTCTGCAGAAACCCTCGGCAGAGCACGTGCAGCAGCCCCCTCCCCTCTGAGTCTTTACCGGTTATGCCTGTGCTTGATTTATGAGTGCGTAGCATGGTTCTCAAATGTAAACCAGTGCATGTGTGCACGCATGTAATCAGTCATCAGAGAGCATGTTCGGCATGTAGGAACATGGATGACTAAGAGCTCTGCTCTGTCATATTAGTGCAGAAAAGAGGCTAAACTTTGAAAAGGGGAGAGGGTGGTCCAACACAAAGACTGAAAAGAGAAAAATAAGGAAGGGGAAGATACAGGAAGGAAGGATTGAGAGGAGAAGTTTATTGTGTACTGTATCTGGGGCCAGTCTCGCTGACTCAGCATGCAGCAGCCAATCATTAACACCGCTGCTCACACACACACGCAAATGTTAGCTAAAGGACATTTGCTCTCTCACGCTCAGCCCCTGCTCACCTTTGTGAGTCTGGTCTCCAGCAGCATCCGTTATGTGTGTGTGTGTGTGTTCGGACAGCTGCTGGAGTCCTGTCAGCAGCCGCTCATGCAAATGCCTCCCAGAGCCAGCGCCGGAGCACCCAAACGCGGGTAGGAAACGGCCCCACAGAGGAGGCCGGCGGCGGCCATGCTGCCAGAGCAGCCTGGAGCTGACCACAGATCCCGGATCAATGTGCACGCGCTCGTCACAGCCCACACAGAAACCTGATGCTGGATCTGTGGTGGGGTGGAAGTGGCGTGCGGTCGGCTAAAAGTGCCCACTCAGAGGAAACCTCCACGTACTCCTGGCACTGGTGTGTGTGTGTTTATTTGTTAAGATGTTGGTCTGTTCTTAGTCCTCCGGTCTCCTCTTTCATGAGCCGGCTATCTAATTCAGGGCTGTGTTGAAAGCAGCGCTGAGGCCGTCAGCCTCCACGTGATGCGTTTCCTGTGTGGGCTCCAGCCTGACAGGCGTGAACACGCAGCACTTATGGCCCGCTAAGCTGTTTCCCCGTTTACAGCATCGCGGAAAGCCATTGCCTGGGTTATGAATCATCCGAGCCACTAATCAGCCGCGGCATTAAAAGCTGGACGAGGTGAAGCGATCCCCATCGATCGCCCTGCTCAGCTCAGCTGGGAAGCCTGGATCCTGATGAGAGCAGGCGGGTTTGGACAGGACCAGGCTCACCAAAGGTCAGACGGTCGGTCTGCATGGACCCTGAACTGTGTCTGCAGGATCCTCCAAGTCTTCCCATTTAAAACCAAGTTTGTATTTTAAAGTCAAACTTATCCACCCATCTGGTTATTAAGAGATAGATAAGGTCAGAAGAGGAATTCTCTGGACCTTTTTTCCTCCTTTTGTTGGACCTATGAAATAAAGGAGCTAAGGATAACTAGGAGAGCTGTGCAGTTAATGTGTCAGTGTGTTTTTAAGGTGGCTGATGGGAGCTTGTAATGTAAAACTCCAACACAGCCCCCTAACCACCCACTGGCCAGTTTCCTGCCAATTCATGGTGACATAGGGCACAAGTAAACTCACATTCAGGGCCAAACCCACAAGTGGACTTAAATGATGAGCAGCAGTTTATAAACGGAATAGCTTTGGATTTTCAGGTGTTGTCTGAGATCCAGAACGCAGACGTACATTTGTGAACTTACTATACAATGTCTCCGAAGAGGCTTTAATCATTCATTCCCCTTTACAGAACAGGGTTTGCAGTTGCTGCTACTTTTTTTTTGCTTCATTTACTTGGAAATACCTCTCACATAGCTCCGCCCCTCCTTCGGGGCTAAATAAAGTCATGCGGCCGTAGGTGGACTGTCGCACCACTTCTTCTTTTTGTGTGGCTTGCATTTCTTTTCTGGTGCATTACAGCCGCTAACTGGGCGGGAGTGTTGGTGCCTGTCTTACTGGACATGACAGAGCTATCACACCTCTGTCAACGGCACCTTTACAGGCCTCAGGCTCCTTTAGGCTCAGATCGTCCAGATTAGAAGGAAAGGACATCTGTGTGGTTATATATATATATAAATCTGAATGTGTGTGTAGAGACAGAGAGCCCCCCCTAGCTAAGAAGCGGGGCCAGGACTCTGCTCTGTTTGTGACGGTCAGACTGTGGGTCAGCAGGAATGTGCCGTGAGGCCTTGACCACTACAGAGCTCTCATCTTTTTCCTCTTCCTCTCTCATTCTTTCCCTTTGGCTTGCCCCCGGCTGCACACAGTGGTCAGCCTCTCTCTGGGCCAGAGCTCTCTGTCCCTGTGCTCTCTCACTGTGCAGATGGCTCTCCTCTAACAAGGGCCCTCCACCAGAATGTGCTCTGAGAGTCATTTACACTGGCTGCAGCCACGCTGCTCAAACATATTTTTAAGGGCCGTTTTCTGCCATAGTGTGGCTCATTTGTTCAGGGTGTTATGGGAAAACCTAAGATAGGAGCATTCCCCGTTCGGTTTTTCCCTTTGGGCAACATTCAGGTGGTTTCCAGCTGTTTCCAGAACCGGCCTCCTCTCACCCTGTGCTGCTCTCAGCTCGCTGCTTCTGTGGTTCAGGGTTTGCATAGCCTCTCTGCTAGTTCGAGCTAATTTGGAGGTTCAGGGTGGGACTTTAGAGGAACTCACTGACAGCTGGCACAGATTACAGTAACTGCTCAGAAGAATGGCTGAGGTGTGAGCTGCACACACTGTCTTTCTCCTCCTGAAACCCCCTCAGGACTTTGTTTGCTTCAAACATCTTTAGTCAAAAATCCAGTCCATTGTTTTTAAACTGCCTTTATGTCCATTTGTGTTCACTCCTGCTTTAGTCTTCTGTGGTTATTCTCTCTAAAACAAATGTTTTTTTATTCTAATCAGGCTTCAGAAACACGAGGACAGCTTTTCAAACCTGGATAAGATTTGGATGTTTTGCACAACGACAGAAACTACTTATTATTTCTCATGGTTAAGCTAAGTGATGCGGTGAGAAAAGCAGGTCATCCTGACTATATGTGGTTATTTCATATGTGCCATTAATGTGTTTTTTACCGATCTTGGGACGTAGCGTGAATCCAGAGCTCTGTTTGATTATTTCTGGATATCGAACATACAAACAGCTCCTCTTACTGAACCCCAATTAGTCTTAACTGGAACGAAACACAAGCAATGTTTCCTTTTTTACATGTCTTCAATGTAAAGGTCACATTCATCCAGTGGTCATAAACTATAAGTTGCTCAATTCCTCGAGAACAGATCCTGATTTGTAGCAGCCTTGTTGTATCAGAGATCCTCAGAGAGCTTTAGGTGTGTGCACACCCTCTGACTGTCAGCACAGAGATTAGCATAGGTCTCAGTTGTTAGGAGATAACCAACATTACTTAGTCTCTAAGTGGGTTTTGGGCCTTGGTGATGTAGTTAGACTCATCCTCAGTAAGGCAGTCCTGGTTGGGACTGTGTCCGGAGGAGTGTGTGTGTGTATTATGAATGACAGCCATATGTCTGCCAGCTGACAGTCCAAACAGAGCCAAACACATTTACATAGAAATGCACAGCCCTGCACCATACACATGCAACATGACACACTGGCTTTGCATAAATCATAACATTTTAAGGTGAGGGCTTGGGAAACAGGATGTGTTGAGTTGTGTTGTCTGCAAGAGTACACATAAACTGTTCTGCTAGACTGACTGATACTCATCCAATCGCACAAAAAAAGGCAGACACACTAGTGTATGTTCTACTCACTATGCTAGTCATCGGCCATAAATAAAACCATGTGAGCGAATCTCACACTTGATGCTCGTGGGATAAGACAAAAGGCCTGAGTGTCATTTTTCTGCTTGGTCTTGTGCCGCTATGGATGAACACATGTGACTTATTAATGGAGATCATTTGGCAGAGCAAAGTTAGAATAGCTCTCCCTGTGTTCCTCTTACCTTTAAACCACCAGATTAGTCTGTGGAACAATGTGATAGCATGATGTGAACTAGAGCTAAAGGAAAAGCAGCTTACAGATGACTTGATTTGGTTTGACCAGCGAGTGAGACATACAGCGCCATCCCATAATCTCATAATCTTACACCTAACCCCAGCCCTAACCTTATTCTGACATCTCTGTCAGTGTTGTTAAGTAATGCCTTTACATTCTCCTCTGTATCTCCTGAGATCGCATCTCTGCTTCAGTGAAAAGTTGGAACAGATTTAAATGAAAACAAATATTGAGTGATTTGCAAACCATTTGCAAACGGCTTGGTAAGGACAATTATCTAATGTTAACATGAGATAGACTTTTTTTCTCTCTCAAATCTGAAGTCTCTCTATTTTGAGTATAATGCCAGCAGCACATTATCTTTTTTTTATTGTTGCTCCATATTTAATTGACATTTAACTATTACTTTTTGCCTTTCACAGGCAATTACCCAAACTCCTATTAGCCAAACTCTTAAAATGTCGTGGTACAGACGGTGGTTTGGCATTACTGCATGGTTCCTTTCTGCTTTAGGCTTTGACCGTTTAAAAAATAATTCATAAATCAGACCACAGGACACTTCTGTCTGGACCCAGCAGTGTCAGCATTGTCAATTAATAATGTCTGAATATCTTTTTATGTAGTGGACGTTTTAGATTGCAGAGGCAACCTGTCAAAGCTAAAGGATTTCAGAGGTCTTCCGGAGTCTTTCCTCTAATTTAAATCTTTCAAAATGAGCACACAAAGAGTGCTCACACCCATCAGACAAACCTCTGTCCCCAGCTTTTAAAAAAAAGACCTGCGGTCCCCTCTAACCAAGGGCTCAAAATGTTATTCAACACTTCTGTAGAAGGCAGAGTCAGCACAGCGGTTAATCTAAGCAAAAGCACCGATCAATAAGAATAACTCAACCAGATGCTGGTGGAAGTGTGTGCACGCTCGAGCTGCTGGAAGTCTTTTGCTGTGGACTTCCAGAGTTCCAGATCAATACTTTGATGCTCCAGGAGTTGATTTGAGAAGCGTGCATGGCTAATTCCTCCCTGGGGCTCGCTGCTAACAGCCCTCCTCCCAACAGGTGCGTATGCAGCTTAATCCCCCTAACCCCGGGACTCCTACCTACCCAGCCTGAATTTGACTATCAGTATCATATTTATGGAGCAGGAGGTACAGTCTTGACTGAATGCTTTAAATGGCTTCATGGGGCTGTTTTAGCAACCTTTAATATAATGGGCATGAAAGCAGTGCTTCTGATATGTGAGGTGTCAGAGTTTCAGAGAAATATTTTATGAACTGCCGTTTCAGCCCACACCAGGAATAAAAAGCATCAGTCAAACAGCAGACTTTCCACAAAGCTGTTTCATTTGTGTGCCTCATTAATTAAGTACAGCTCATCGCCCTGCTGTTTCTCATAGCGTCGGGAAAACCGATAAAAGCAGTAGAAAGCTCATTTTAATGCTCTAAAACAACGACACTTATCATTAATAACAATAAATACCAACGTACTGATATTAAATGTGTCCTAAGAAAGAAGAAAAAGCTTGCTGTCTTTCTTTGAGAGATGTTTTTTATCTAACGATATGATCTCTGTAAACGGAGGATAAAAACCTCTTCTGCATAACCTGAAAACTACCCATGAACACCCAGCTCAGACCCTTTTGAACCCCCCCACAGCTGTACAGATGCTGTGCATACTAAATGTTTAAGAGGCTTTAAAACCTGTGCCCCCTCCTGAGCCGGCTGGCATGTTCCAGCAACAACTCTGTGCATGTAGTCCTCCATGTTGTCCTCCATGTTTTCCTCCATGTTTCATGTAGTCCTCCATGTTGTCCTCCATGTTTTCCTCCATGTTTCATGTAGTCCTCCATGTTTTCCCGGCAATGTGATATTTATTGAGCGAGTCATCAAGTCGCTCACATTCCTCTTGAGTCGTAGTAAGCTGATTTACAGGCCCTTACAGCATCAGTTCCATTTTTTTTTTTATTCACAGACACGCACTGTAAAGGCTGACTCATCTCCCAGCATGCACCACAGCAGTCTGTGTCAGTAGAGCTTCACATGAGTAGGCAGGAAGTGGAAGAGAAGAAGTCAGACAAAAACAGCTATTATTTAATAGCGAGTTTCTCTGGAGAACAGACGGGTTTTGGCGTCTAACAGAGGTAAAAGTCTTTGTCTCTGGTATGCACTGTAATCCTGGAGTTTGAAAGCTTCCTGATGAAACTTCAGTTCTTCATTACTGCTGCTTTTATTGATGCTGTCTGGCATTAAGAGCCTTCCTCTTCCTCCTAATTAGCCACCGCGGTCAGTCCAGGCTCGCTCCTCCGGAGGCCCCAAGGTGTTGGGACAAACTCTAAACACAGAGGCATGTTGGGAATAAAGACTAGCATTAAAAAAAAACAAAGAAACTTTTACAGAAGATTTTTCAAACAACTATAGTGCAGACTGTTGTATCACACGTCTGACAAAATAAAGTGTTCAAACACAACAAAACCTTTTCGTGAAATATTTTATGAATCGGGTTGGCTGGTTTTATTGTTTTTCAAATGTTCCTTTCAAATAGTTTTTGTGTGCTCCACAAAAAATTGGACTGCCAAACAGATTTAAAGGAAAGAGCTGGAAAAATTAGCCACAGATAAGTGGACCGGTCTTAATATGCTTATTACATTGTGAACCCAAATAACCCACAAGCTTTATCCCTGTGGCAGATGTCACCTTGTTAGCAGCAAAAGGGGGGGGGGGGGTGGTGAATGAGATCATTCCTCCTCTATAAATGCAGATAATCTTTATTTGGTGAGGTAAATTGGAAGCTAGTAAAAAGGATTGATGGTGAGAAAATAGTTGCATAATATCAAGAACAGCAGAAAGTTCTACAAAACACTTTGGATTGGATTGGGTTGTAGATTACACTACATTTACCCACACGTGTATATATATAGTCTAAACTCTGGTCATCCACAGGATTAGCCTTTGGAAATCCTATTTGGCCCTCCCTCAGAGAAGGAGCCCAGAGGGCATGGGTGGCAGAGCGGGCTCTGTAGGTGACACTGACGGAGCCAGGGTGACGTCAGCCTCTTCAAAAGAAACCAAAGCTGGATAGGTGGAGTCTGAACGGGAGAACACGCCCGGAAGAATGGATCTGCACGGGAACCAGAATCCTGGCTCACTGGCCCAGTTCGTGGGGTTAGGCAACAACGGTCCATTCACCCGGCCTCCTCTGGCTTTTGGGATGTGAGGAAGGAAAAGTTGAGAGCTCGCAGAGTCAAGGGCCAACGGCTGGGTGCAGCTGCACACAATCATAGCGGGAGAGAAACGAGGGGGGGGGGGGGGGGGGGGGGGGGGGGGGGGGGGGGGAGCTGAGGAGAGAAGAGAGGAGAGAGAGAGCAGAGCTCCAGGCTGAGAGGGCCTGCCAGCATCCCTGCACGGTTGCTATGGGAACCCCCCGAGTCGCTATCTAGTCTTCCACAGTGACCCTTTGTCTGGCAAAAAAAAAATCAGCTTCTGCAGTTTCTTCTTGATAACTTTTCCATTTCCTCTCCCTCCTTGTTTTCCGACCTTTAGCAGGGAGACAGAGGCAGAGAGATGGGGGGGGGGGATGCCTCCAGCCAGGGGGCAAGTTCAGGCCGGGCAGAGACGGGTCAGACAGGGAGAGGAAGAGAGGAAGCTGCTGAGTGTCTGTGGGTCCCGGCTGGGTGTAACTCAACCCTGATCCTGCCTCAGACTGAGGACTGGTGGACGCTGCCTCCCTGTCCTTGACCCGCTCCCCGGCTCTGTAAGCCGAGGCCCAACGGGTCACAGGCAGGCAGACCCGGAGAGGCGGTGGGCGGGGCCACACGCACTGTCCCCGCTGGCAGGCTGTTATATAATCTGCATTTGAAACAGAGGCCTGAGCCCCTGCAGCGCGGTTTGGGTTGCTGAGTGGCTGGCAACAGGTCACAGAGAGCCCACGGCTCTCCAGGCAGCTCAGAGCGGAGCACCGCACTGACCTGTGTTTCCCACCCAGAGCGAACCCCCTCCTCAGTGCCCTCGTGTTGCCTAATGATGCTCTCTAAAAGCAGGGTGTCTAACCGAGGTACCGTCAGCAGAAATACAGCTCCTCTGAAATGAATGTCAGTGCACAGAACAGCCCTTTGGAAGAGCTTCAGCCGAACTGTGACGACTCACTGATCCTTTTACTGCACAATCAGAACAAAAAGACAAAGCTGGCTGATCAATTTCAGCTGCCACCTTACCATCCATTTTTATTTCCGAGTGGAGTCGTGGGAGGACTGGCTATGTGTTTTCCCTCAAGGCTGAAAAATGGCTTTAACACCACAGTCAGGTCCTGCATGCGGCAGCAGACGCTCCAATCCACCAGATTCATCATAAATTGGAACTCTGAAGTACATTTTTAACCTAAAATGTATCTGTACTCACAGCAGGTTAGCTGTGGTGTATTATCCTGTTGTGAGGTCACTGACTTGGCGGGCTAAAGGAGGCGGACGGCGAGCATTAGCAGGTGAAACGTGAACGGCCGAGTCACCGGGATGGCCCCGGTGTGTATCATCGGCCGTCTGAGAGCACGCAAGCCTGTGTTTTTGTGTTTTGAGGGGGTGACTTGTGTGTGTGTGTTGGGAGGGGGGGAGGCCCTGTGTGCTGACAGCTGGCTTCTATAAATAAATGTCACTGGCAGGGGTGGACAAAGGCTGGAGGGACAGGAGGAATGAGAGAGCTCACAGGAGGAAGAAGGGGGAGCCTGGGGGGGGGGGCTTTGGGAGGGGGCGATGGGACGGCTGATAGCAGGGGGCTGATACAGATGTACTCAGAGGGCTTAAAAGAATGTGGTGAGGATCCACTGCGCACTTCTCCAACCGGGACCACGTGCCAGCCCCGGCTGTCCAATCAGCTGCCTCAGCAGGGACCATGTGGCCCCTCTGGAGCTGGCTCTCTCTCTCTCTGTGTCCGCACTCAGGACCACAAGTTGTGTTGCTGTTCCAGTTTATCTCCCATCTGTCAGCTTCCTTCCCCGGCCGGGTTTGATTGTGTGACACACACACATGCACTCAGACTCGCAGCACAACACAGAGAGTACACAAAGTGCAAAAGTAGCTATGGTTCAGGAGCTGTTTCATGTTCTTTAATCAGTCAAAAAGTTGAAGTAGAAGCAGGTCGGATGTCCTAAGTCGCTCCATGAATTTATCATGGAGGGCTCAGGGAGCCGGGCACTTCAGGACTCCTCAGAAAGGGACAATCGTCTTGGTAACAACTGATTGAAGGCGCTGTATCGGTGACACGGGCCACTTTCACTTTGTCGCCTCCAGTTACTCTGTCTGTGCCGTGTGTGTGTGTGTGTGTGTGTGTGCAGCTTTGTAAAGAGGCGGAGAGCCGGCTTTGGTTTCCTGTCTTGCTGCAACTCTGAACTCTCTTAACCTGATGAACCTCCTGTGTATGAATTATTCTCCGTCTGACTCAGCTCCTGTGCATGCCGGTCATCAAAGCCTTTAAAGTTTCCTAAATTTGCAGGTTCTGCTATAAATGGAATGACTACTTCTCAGAAGTTTGGTGAAGCCTCAGAAGGAGAAAAACCCTTTTGTTTCACAAAAAAAAAAAAATCAGAAGTTACAGAAACTATCCTCTGGACATTCGTCCTGTTTCCCAACAGGCCGAACTCCTCCCTGTCTTTTGATGGTATATTTGATTAACTTTTTTAAGAGACTGGTTATAGTTTATACATTTCTAGAGATCAAAATGTTCAATTTCAGTTTGGGGATGCTCATTTCCTCAAGTTAGGGTTGTCCTTTCCAGTCATGTAAAGCAGAGTAATGAGGCAGCCTCTCTGTGAGCCTCTCAGCTGAATTAGCTCTGTGTGGGACTTCCTCTTTTCTGTCTGACTCTGTTTTCTTCTCCTCCGCAGCCTCTCGCACAGACGTGCAGGCTGCTGCCCAAAGATGCTGCCAAGATGCCGGAGAGCGCGTGGAAGCTGGTCTTCTACACCATGTCCTGGTCCTACAGCAGCTACCTGCTCTTCTTCACCTCCTACCCCTTCTTCCACGACCCGCCCTCCGTCTTCTACAGTAAGAAACTCTTCGGCCTCCTTACGGCGCACACAGGATGTGCAGCGGGTTGGCTCATCTATATTCTAACCCTTTAATAGCTCTCACTTCCTATTCTGCTATGGTTATTGATGCGCAGCGTTAATATGGGCTGTGAGCTGCATCCGGTATTTAATTCCCCTGCATGTTACTACCACAGAATGGTTTCTGCAGCTACATTTATAAGAAACCTTCTGCGTAATATGTTCCTAATGGAAACTAGAGCCGTAGCAGAGTGTGGAGATGCTTATCTCCACATTACTAATGCAGGGTGGAGGCGCTAGGGGGTTTTCACGAGCCATCCAGCGCTGTCTCTCAGAGCCTCTCAGCTTCCTCCATCAGACTCGGAGGTGTCAGGCCTCCTGATCTGAGCTGGCGAAGCCCAGCTGACAGCGCTCATCATTAATCAATACTTCACCTCTAATAGTTGTCAGCTGGAGGAATGTGAAGGAGAACGGGAATGGGCTCAGACTGTTGGTGAAGGGGGAGAGGAGTGAGAATCAAAGGAGATGTGGGGGTAAAACGAAATGGAAGATTTGGAGAAAGGGATGGAATTGATGAGGGTCCTTACATCTGAGTCTCAGAGGGGTAAAAAAAAAAAAACTTCTCCAGTAGCAGAAGTTGGCCTGCTCGGCGGCTTCTCTGTTGGCTTCCATCTGCCAGGGGAATCGACTATATTCCGCAGTAGGACACCCCAATCAATAAACATTACAGGAACCCTGAACCCGCCCCCCCCCCCCCACCGGAGACGAGCCCACTCGCTGCCGGAGGAGAAAGTTTCCGTCCGACACCCGATCGGTCTGAGAGACATGAGCCGCCCGCCAGCCCCAACACGCATTCAGTGCTTTTGCTGTCGAAACACCAGCTAATGCTATTGGGGGTAAACCCGATCCCTCAGCTGCCCCCCCCCCCCCCCCCACAGAGGTTACTGTTTATAGATGGCTCTGTTGTTCCTGATTGCACACGCTCTGTGTCACACACATTCATCATCTGTTGCAAATGAATACCCTCTCACAATGTTTGTGCCACAAATAGATTATCGGTTTCAGCAATAAATCGTTAGGATTTTAAATATTATGAGCTCGATTTTTCAAATATACTTAAAGAAAACAATTTAATTGTTCATACTTTTGGCTGAAAACATTTTCAATTTTTCAATTTGATACAAATCTGACTTTTAAATCAGCAAACTATTGAATGAACCTCCAACCCTGGCTGATAAGAAGAGCCCGTCTGATGTCTGAGGTCAGCCCATCGGCATCCCCCGGTCAGCAGTTCACAATCAGCCTCTCACAAGACGTTGACCAGAGTCAATTTAACGATTTTAAAAAGGCGTACCTTTTTATTCTTCACATTTTCAGCCCCCCTGAGTGGCAAACACTGATCTTATGAGATAAAAGTGCAGCACAGCCCAGTGGAGCACATCTGGAGCAGAATCGGAGATAGAGAGCTCTGTCTGTGGATGGGGGACTCTGGGATCAAGACAGTCCTCCTGGCCATTGTGCAAGGTCCTGTGTTGCAAACAGGTCAACAGATAACAAGAAGAAGATAAAAACATGTGGTGTCAAAGGGTCCAAACAGCTGCTAATGGCTCCACACGTCTCACTCTGGTTTATTTTTATGCAAAGTCTCCCGACCATGCCTGTAAAAATATTTGCTTTGTGAGTTAGGAAACAATCAAAATTCTATGGAAATTAGAGTTGTCGCTGCTCCTCCCTAAGCTTTGGACCTTTTTCAGTATGAAATATTAGAGCTGCTCTTTAATTCCCCGTCTTTAATCATTTGTAGATCTTTTTTGTGGTTTTTATTTCATGGTAGCTGATCCGCTTCATTGGGAGTTTGTTTTAATGCAGCGGTTCCTGAACATCGTTATCGTCTGGTGGGCTAAAACATGCCTCCAGATTCTGCTCTATTTAATGAGTGAATGCTTTTGTAATATTGTGGCTTATGGTTTTTTCAGTCTCCTCTGACTGCAGACATGCAGGCAGTGCTGTTGAATGAGTATTGGCAGATATGCTGCTGCCACCTTCAGGCAGAATGGCATGGAGTTTATTTAGAGTTGCTCAGGTGAAATATGCACAAACAGTAAAATACACACATACAGTATACGCACGTTACACTTTTGAATAAAGATAATTAAGTGGAAATAATGTGTCTCCAGAGCTATTGTAGTTCTTGGCTGACTACCTAGCTTGGGCTGATTGTTTATGGCTTTTGAGTTGTTCTGCTTGGAAACAGAGAAATAGGTGCTCAGTCTTCTCATATGAACGGGACCCAGAGGTTATGAGGTCATCTCCTCTTCTCTGTGTCTCCCCTGCTGCTTCAGACTGGAAGAGTGGTATGACCGTGCCTACAGACATCGCTCTGGCCTACCTGATCCAGGGCAGCTTCTACGGCCACTCCATCTACGCCACGGTCAACATGGACGCCTGGAGGAAGGACTCCGCTGTCATGGTGGTGCACCACATCATCACACTGGCACTCATCAGCTTCTCCTACGCCTTCAGGTATGGTTGTCCGCCTCATCATCTGAGTTTAATGCACAATCTTAGGTTGGGCTAAATGCTAAGTTTCAGTTCAGGGAGTATTGTGCTTTAGGATAAAAACGATTTAGTTAGCTTGTTTATATTACTGGTGGAAGCACAGCTTCAGTTCCATCCCTGTAATGAGATAAAGAAAAGATCAACTAAGTCTATTTGTCAGCTCAGGAAAGTCAGAAGGCAGATGTTTGCCTTCAGTAGATGGCCTCACATCTTTGGTTACCTGTTCGGGTTTTAGGAGAGAGCATCCCCCTGCTCTGACTGGCTCTGATTGGCTCTCCTTCTCTCAGATATCACAACGTCGGCATCCTGGTCTTATTCCTGCACGACATCAACGACATCCTGCTGGAGTTCACCAAGCTCAATGTGTACCTGAAGTCCAGGGGGGGGGGCTACCACCTGCTCAACGACGTGCTGTCCAACATGGGCTCGGTCAGCTTCAGCATCTCCTGGTGAGGACTCAGTGAACCACAGGAGTCCAACAGAAAAACACCACTGGAATGTATGAGGAGCAGGTCACCAGGAAGGATAATTACAGCCATACCCGACCTAGACAATTCAACTTTCTACCCTCCGGTTCCCGTTTTAAATATCCACCAGCTCGGACCAATAGACACAAACTCTCCTTTCTTCCCTCTGCTGTTCAGCTGCTAAACTCTGCTAGGGAAAGCAGATAGTCATAAGTCACATACATAAAGGCCTCTGCACTGCTCATATTAATTCATTTATCCACCTTACTTTTATCTTTCTAAAATATTTGATGGGTTTCTCGTGTTATAATGTGTGAAAAGTGGACTACTTCTGCACAAAAACTGCCCATACTGGGACCAATAAAAGGACTGAACTGGACTGTGTTCCTGTCCCTTAGGTTCTGGTTCCGCCTGTACTGGTTCCCCCTCAAAGTGCTGTACGCCACCTGTGTGTCCAGCATCCAGTCCGTCCCCAACATCCCCTTCTACTTCTTCTTCAACGCGCTCCTCCTGGCCCTGCTGCTCATGAACATCTACTGGTTCCTGGTGAGGCCCCCCCCCCCCTCGGCCCGCTCTGACCTGTGTGTGTCCTGACCTGTGTTTGTGCTGACCTGTGTGTGTCCTGACCTGTGTGTGTGCTGACCTGTGTGAGCCCTGACCTGTGTGTGTCCTGACCTGTGTGTGTGCTGACCTGTGTGTGTCCTGACCTGTGTGTGTGCTGACCTGTGTGTGTCCTGCTCTCTGTGCAGTTCATCGTCATATTCGTGGTGAAGGTGCTGAAGATGAAGGAGGTGAACGACGTGCGGGAGTACGAGGACGAGGACGGCAGCGTGGCGGCAGCAGAGCTGCCCAGAGGCGCCCGGGCAGGAGGCGCCGGCGAGGGGGGGG
>JABUIW010000200.1:76481-96122 GCA_013363375.1 Menidia beryllina | reverse complement strand
AATTCCAGATTAAATAACTAAAGCAGCACTATAGTGTGTGAATCAGATGTGGCATAATTCCAGATTAAATAACTAAAGCAGCACTACAGTGTGTTAATCAGAACCTTTGATATTAAGAAGTTCCAGATTAAATCACTGTAAAGCAGCACTATAGTGTGTGAATCAAAAATGGTATAATTCCATCTGAAATAACTAAAGCAGCACTACAGTGTGTTAATCAAATCCTTTGATATTAAGAAGTTCCAGATTAAATCACTGTAAAGCAGCACTATAGTGTGTGAATCAGATGTGGCATAATTCCAGATTAAATAACTAAAGCAGCACTATAGTGTGTGAATCAGAAATGGTATAATTCCATCTGAAATAACTAAAGCAGCACTACAGTGTGTTCATCAGAACCTTTGATATTAAGAAGTTCCAGATTAAATCACTGTAAAGCAGCACTATAGTGTGTGAATCAGAAATGGTATAATTCCATCTGAAATAACTAAAGCAGCACTATAGTGTTGGTTTCCGACAAACGCGATGCATCTAGAAAGAGTCAAAGTGGCCCTACAGACTGTAATGGTGTGTTGGCAGGGCGGCGGGCGGAGCTCCTACCTGCTCCAGCTCTTTGAGCAGAGAGTACTGCGGCGTGCCCTCCTTCGGGGGCTTGGACACGTGGAGATGCAGGGAGTCGCCGTTCCCCAGAGTGTCCAGACACAACACAAAGGCCACGTTGTCCTGCAGCAAACTGGAGTCTGTTAAGGAGGAGAAAGAACATTTGAAATGGACAGACAGGGACAGAAAGCATGTGGTCACACAAGTGTTGGGCTGCAGCTAACGGCTGGTTTTTAACCGACTAACCTAAAAATGGAGACCCGATTAGACTCAGACTCAACTTTATTTATCCCTTTATTTACTCCTTCAGGGAAATTCTGGTTCCAGTAGCTTATGAAGAGTACAAGAGACAATATAAAGACAGTATAGACAGTATAATAAGAGTGTATATGGTACAGATGTATACATTTCCTTTAGATATAAAGCATCTGTACAGTAGAGAGCAGAGTAAAGTACAGACTACACAGTAGTTGACTTGGGTTATTGCACTAAAAATATTACACAGTAGTTGACTTGGGTTATTGCACTATAAATATTACACAGTAGTTAACTTAGGTTATTGCACTATAAATATTACACAGTAGTTGACACTTGTTATTGCACAGTAAGAAAGAAAAATATTGCACATGTTTCCATCTTCCTATCACCTATTGGAACATTTAACAAGTGCTTTATACTTAACCAATCCAGGCGTTGCTTAAATGACCGTGTTAGCTTTAATAAAACATCTTCTGACCTCTATCTGAACTCCTGGGACTACAGATGGTATGATTATCGGTGGGTGACAGATGGGTACCTGTGTGGTCCAGGTTGTCCTCCAGCCAGCGTTTGGTTCCCTGGTAGTTGAACTTTCCACCACCGGACACAAAGAACAGCAGGTTGTACCTGAAGATGGGACGAAATTCGCAACAGTTAAAAGTCGGAGTGACAACAGCCTGGACAGGATATGGAGCCCACTCGACTTTAGAAATGATGTAAACATCACATTTAGGACAGAGAGCTTTCCCCCTCCAGCCTGTGACGTTATCCGTGGCTTTAATGTATCGGCCTTCCCGTTTGTGGAGAGATTTAAGCTGCTATCTGACTCATCTTGTGCATAAAAACCAGCAGCTTGTGCACTGCAGATGGCGTCATTACTTCCAGTTCATTGACAAAGACAGAGGTAATCGTACTCTGCTTCATCTGAACCAGACAGAAGTTAAACCTGAGCTCACAGCAGAAGCTATAAAACCAGCTAAAGGTATGGGAGGGGGGGACTGTTTGGGTTCGCTCACGCGGCATGTGTCCTCTTGTAGGTGTAGAGTTTGGAGAAGAGGCGGGCCAGCTCCAGCAGCATGGAGACCCCGCTGCCGTTGGAGTCGGCTCCGTACGACAGCCACTGCACACACAGACACACACACACACACTCATCATCCTGTCGGGATTTGAAAACAAATGAGTTTTGGTAGCTGTATGTGGAGCTAACCTACCGGAGCCACACCAAAGGAGTCGTAATGAGCCACCACAACAATAGTGGGAAGGTCCTCTCCACCCACTCCAGACAGGCGGCCCTGGGAAGCCAAACCAGAGCCCTCAGTCTCTACACATGTTTGAAAAACTAAACTAAAACTAAACCCCTTCAGGCTAAGGTAATACCCTCTCATCATCTGCAAGTCAGATGACTTCAGCTTAGTTTTCCCACATAGTTTTAAAAACAAATCAGATTAAAATGGCCTAAAGTATTACTACAATCCAACTTTGTGCTCAAGTATTTCTGGCTCTAATGGTTTGAATACACTCAAAGTTAGCCAATCAAAGTAGCAAAAATGCTTTAATTCACATTTGCATATCATGAGACATGGAGGGACTAAAAATAATCTAAAATGATGGGCCTTTTTTCATCTGGTTAAAAAATAAAATAACATGTATGATGTAAGGCCACACAGTCCATTCTGCCCTGTCAGTGAGATTCAGAAAGGAATGTAAATATAATATATACTCTCTAAGCTCAAATATCCAGATTTCAGGACACACAGCAGTTTTTGTTCAGGACTTAAAGTCCAATGTTCGGGAAACAGAAACTGGAGACACGACTGATTTGCAGAGCTGTGCTGTCAGGTTAAGTCTCCATGAAATGGGCAGCTCTTGTACACTGCTTTCAGCTCACCTATTTCATTGTTCTCACCATAAAGTGATTATTATTGCCATTTTTCATCTAGTCTATGTGTTACTGTGTAGGCTGCCTCTCTCTCTCTCCTCTCTCTCTCACTCTCTTCCCTTCTCTCTCTCTCACCCCCAACCGGCCGAGGCCCATGCCCCACCCTGACCCATGGTTCTGCTCCAGGTTTCTGCCCCCTAAAGGCAGTTTTTCCCTCCCTGTGTCTCCTAGTGCTGCTCTTGGTGGAGCTGTTGTTCAGAGTAAAGTCTGAGCTGCTCTGTTTGGGAAGCTGGGAGATACCTGCAGTTGGGATGTGGCGCTATACAAATAAAATTGAGATTGCAGATCCAGACTCCAGCTGTGTGCCTCACCTCTAAACTGGTGATGGCCCAGTCGCTGACGGCTTTGCTCTGAGCTCCGCTGGTCACCATCTGAAAGCCGTTGGCTGTGGCTGTGTGCAGCAGCACTGCAGAAAACACAGCAGTTAAACAACCACCTGGCAGTTGGCGAGGGAGGGAGGGAGGGAGGGACCCACCTTCAGCTGCCGATAGGGAGCCCTGAGAGGAGGAGGAGGTCAGGGTTTGAGTGTAGATGGACAGCAGCTCCTCGTCCTCCATGGCAAAGTAGACGGGGATGATGGTTTCGGTGGCCAGCATCTCTGGCTCCAACTCCATGAACTGCTGCAGAGGAGGAGTACAGAACAGCTTTAACGAGACAAGACGGCTCCATTTGGAGAGGCTGATGGATGACAACGCAAGGAGAAGTCTAGTGGTGACACCTGACAACTCCAAGATGGATTACTCCTGTTTGGAGATGGAAGGAAACCAATAGCTTACAAATAACACTTCTTCTGGACAGAAAAAACTACCATAATTGTCCAAATACAGTCACGCATTGTGTAACAACATAAGTAATTTATCAAACTGTTTGCCAAAATCTGCCCACTCGTGAAGTGGGCAGTTTTATTAATCAGAGCTCTTCTAGCGTGACTTTATTCGGCCTCTGGTAGGGCACAGAAACACTGCAAACCCCTGGACCCTGAGAGCTTTAATCAGCTTTTGAGTCAGGCTAATCTTGGGAAATCTGAGTGGGACCCCTGCCAGACAGAGATCTGAGGCGGGGCGCCTCCTCACCTGCACGATGTCCTGCGGCATGGCAGACATGTTTTTGGGCAGGATGATGACCACGGCCCCCGCCGACTGACGCAAGGCTTTCTGGTACTTGTCGTAGGAGAAGTCCGCCAGTCGCATGATGACACAGCGACGACTTAGTACCTCTGCCTCCACCGTGCGGGCCTCAGTGTTCAGGATGGCATTCCTGGTACCTGAAGTTTGGAGAGACAAACAGGAACTGCATCAAATAAAACAGGGGGCTTCAATGGTTTCCAGGCCAAGGACCCCCAAACTGAGTTGGAGTGGGGACCCCTTAATTATATATATTGTGTTCTATCAAACTGGTCCTTCAGTGTGTAAATGCCCCTTGTTACTGGGCATTCAGTACTAAGATTCTCAGATAATCCACAGGTTGATATCTTCCTGAAACATTTGGTTCTGGTTGGTGGGACAGGTGAGGTGAGGTGAGGTGAGGTGAGATAGATAGATAGATAGATAGATAGATAGATAGATAGATAGATAGATAGATAGATAGATAGATAGATAGATAGATAGATAGATAGATAGATAGATAGATAGATAGATAGATAGATAGATAGATAGATAGATAGATAGATAGATAGATAGATAGATAGATAGATAGATAGATAGATCTCCTGTGTGTGTCTGAATGTGAGCGTTGATGACTGGAAGACATCTTCTGCCTCCATTTTTCAGTTCACTACAGTCTGTTGGATTCATGTTCATTTAAAGATATTTACATTAGTGGGGGGAAAAAAGGTCTAATCAACCAAAACTTGTGTGCACTGGGTTTTTTTAACGGTGTATAGATTAAAAGCATAAAGGGAGAGAAATATCTCAAATGTCCATCTTAATCCACTGATAAGCCCACCTCGATAAAAGAATGAATGCCAATTTAAAAGCGTTGTTTTGGAGTTTTAACAGGATAAGTGGAGCCAACAGAGTGTACATTAACCAGGTAATGAGTCCAAGTGTTTCTTCTCCCTGCGCCGTTTATCTTGAAAGCTGTTAATGATAGAATAAACCCTCAACACTCGAGATTCCTCTAAATTGTGCTGCCTCACACCCACAAACGTGCTGTTTAAAAAACATAAACTGCTCCCTCCTGGATCACCTTCTGGTTTAGTGCTCTGGCAGCAGCTGTTCAGATGAAGTTTTTTAAGCCAGCTGCTGATTTTAGGTGCCAATGAGACCTGCCAGCTCCACCAGAGATGGATCTTAAATGGATGCAGACATATTGGGCTAAATTTTAAACTAGAAATACTTCCCATAGAGGTGGCTCTTGCAGGGAAAAATGGGTATTACTGATATGATGTTGAAGAGCACTACCTTCTGGCATCAATCTGCAATAGATATTATTCTTTAATTGGGCATGAAGGGAGTTTGCACAACAATTCCTTCCCATTCACTTAAAAATAATTAACTCAAAGGCATCTGAGGAGTTAAACAGCTTCATCACATCAAGTCTGTGCTGGACGTCTATAGCTGATCCAAACAGCAGCTACCTGGAACTAAGCCACCAATCAGAGTGGGTGTGGGTCTTAAAGAAACAAAACCCAGCCTTTTAAACTGAAATGCACTAATGCAGGCAGGTAAGTGGAGTCCCAAAAGGCGAGACTGCAAATTGATATTGAATTTGCTCTTTCATTTCTAAGCCTGGCTGTAGTTAGTTTGTACAAACTAGCTAAAAACGTGTATCTGATCAATGAATGGGACGTGGGAGGGGGGACAGGTTCCACAGGGTCCACGGGTCTGTTGAAATATCTCCCTTTATCATTACCATTTTTAGTTCATTATTAAACCACCGTTTAAAATGTGACAGCATCCGTAATCCAAACCCCATTATTTCAGGACTGCTTCGGGAAATCAACCGACCTCTTGCCGACTAGCTAAGCTAGCCAGCATTAGCATATAACGGCAGAGCTAACGAAGCACGCGAGACGAGGCACGCGAGTACTAATATAAGTCATTTTCATCACCACATTAATGCTGTAATGTTTCCAATATGCTGGACACATGGCACACGTACCGTACGGCTGTCCCTGGAGGTCGTACTGCTGCATGCGGTACACCGTGAACTCATGTGCCGCCTCGGCCGGGAGAGGGGACACCAAGATGAGCACGGCGGGGATAAACACAATAAAAGTGAGGGGAAACGACGATTTGAACATATTGTCAAACACTTCGCTCGCTTCCTCGAACATCGTGGCGATTAAAATCAGCGTTCACCGAGAGACGAAATTAAATGTTCAGCTGTCAACGCTCAAGGCAACTGACAGCCAGAAAGAGCGAATTCTGTTCAGGCAAATAGCTGGACAGCCCGTACCTCTACTTTTGAAAATGACAGCAAACTGTATTGCTATTCACATGTTTCTCATAAAAATACTGGAAAAGCGTGGTATTCACAAAAAATCACATAGCCACTAGAAAAAAAACAAATAGAAAGATATAATATTTTAAACTTGGCCGGTCTATTGGGTCGTTCAGGCATCTTATAGGACAGCTAAAAGTAAAATGATTAACAACTCTTTGTGACCCTAGATGGCGTAACGGACCACAAAAATTCATCACGAGGAGAGGGCCACTGAATGAAAAAACCTATATCAGACCCACAATCACTTTTACTTGTGTCCTAATTCTTAACTGCAATAAAATAGATTTTTAAGAGAGCAAAAGCAATCTTGTTAGCTTAACGTTGCCTATCAACATTTTGGTCACAAAGGCGTTTAGTCCAGCAATTAAATGTGGGTTTTTCCAGTCGAAAACAAATAATAATTTTGATAAAATCCGCAACTATATGTGAGCAAAATTAAATCAAGGGCACACTGTTAAACTGTGTATGAAAATATATTGCTTGTTATTCAAACTATGGGACATTTGTCACCACCATTTGTAATTTCCCTGGAGTACTGTTTCCATCAAATTCCCAATTAAATGACACAACGATGAAACTTTCTGTTAATTTCAAATTAAGTACAAAAGGAAAAGACACATGGACTGATATCCATGTGGTTCAATATGACAAAGCAAAAGACTAAGAGGAAGCCTTAGAGGCCACACGACTTAAGACTATCCTCCAAAAACATGAATGATTCCCTAAATGAACACTTCTTCCATGTTTTCCACAGAGTTCAGTCTCAGAAGTTTGCAAATGCAAATCTGAACGAGCAGGGTACACTGTAAACAGAAAACGTTGGAGCTTAAAACTTTCGGCAATCTTAATGAATGTATAATTGGTGTAAACAAAAAAATGCAGAACTTCATGGAAATAAAAACATTTTTTAAACTGAAAAGCATTGACTTGGATCAAAAGTACTTGAGCCATGTGCTGCACCCATTTGCCTCTCACTTGAGGAGGGAAGAATGTTAATTACTAGCAAAATTAGAAATAAACCATCATTCTTTATGTACTAAAACATATGAGGGTCTATGATGGGATGATCCTGATCATTTCTCTAAAATCCAAAATGGACCAATTGAAAAAGCACAGAGTGATCATTTTGAAATGGAACTCCTAATTCCTAGGGGAAACATGTTTAAAATCTAAGAATAACCCAACAATTTTACAAACTAAAAGCCCTCTACAAGAGCAAAATTTCATCCATATTAGAAAGAAATTACAAGTAATCACTTCGGTACAAAAATATTCATGAAAGAATGGTATATAAAATTATTGAGTGCTTTAGTTGTCTAATCATTCGACCTTATTGCAGTGGCAAAGTATGACCAAATTGAAAAAATATGTCCACTAAAGTTTTGTGTCATAACAGCGGTAATGAAATTTAAAAGTCCGGTAGGAAAGAGCTGAAAACTCTTTTCTCCTGGTGGCCCCTCCATCTTGTCCTCCCTCCTGGGGCTGCTCTGCTAAGTGGTAGATTAATGCTGATATGATGTCCTGCCATCCCACTTAATGGACCTTGGCGTCATTATTTCCTGTAGAATGAGTAATCCATGCCTGGGTTGTTGAGAGGACTGCAGGCAGCAAACAAAGCATAAAGGCTATTTCACTTGGACGTTGGATCTCTCTGTAATCATTTCACATAATCGAGAAATGATCATCTCAGAGATCCGCTGACATGAGCCACTGTCTGCGGGGAGGAAAACAAGATGCCGAAGACAAAAGCAGAAAGGAGCATTTGTTTAGAGGGGAAAATAATGTTCTTGTGTGGCTGGTGCGTGAGCAGGACGGCCAACTACGCTGGCGTCACATGAGCCTCATTCTTGAAAATTCATAACATCCCGTTGTCACATGATCACCAGACCCAGTGGCTCAGCAGAAATGCTTGTGGTTCCTTTTTCACTTGATGTTGCCTTGTCCAGTAGCATTCTGTTCCGACGTGCCCTACAATAGACACTGGGTAACACAGACTCTATGCATGAGCTGCCCAGTGTCCTCATTTCCTACCCGTGTTCCTGGGAATGTCCTGAATCAGACCTGCCTCTGCTCCCAACGCCGGGCCACGGAGAAACACTCTCTCTGTGCAGATACACAAAGGATGCAGTCAGTGCGTGTCGGGTTAAGGGCCACGGATTAACGACAGATTACCTACCTACCCACAACCCCCCCCCCTTGGCTTGTCGCCCCTTTCCATTCTCAGAGGATGCTGTCATTTTCTCACCACTGCTCAAACACTGACCACACTGAATTGCTTCAAGGTGAGACTCACAGAGTCCCAAAGATAGCTGGAAGAGGGAGTGCTCTCTGGCCCGAGACACCGCACAGGCACTACTTTTAACACACAATGGTGGCCTTTCTAAATGTTTAAAGTAGCTCCTCTGAGTCACACTCTCCCTAAAACGCCAACAGCTGTAATCCCTTTGTAAACCAGCAGAAACTTACAAAAAAAAAACAGCCAGGTCACAGTCAGTGGATAAACGTGTGAGGAAATTTAATGTGACAAATGATGAAAAAATGCTAAAACCTTTAATATAACTGTTTTTAAAGTTTAAATCTTGTCTTTGTTTTTCTGTCTGTGATGTGCATGTTATCTACTTATGTACAAAGGAGCTTGGATGCTGTGGAAAAGGCAAGTAAAAGCAAAGATGCACTGATTTGCTGATCTTTAAATCCCTTTGGTAAACTGAAAGCAGGACACAGGAAGCAAATCAAATGCTGAAACTCAAAAGTTTTTACTCTAAAAATACCTGCTCTTTCTGGATTTGATGCAAAGATCGTTTTGTGGATTCTTGAAAACTGTGCGAGTTGCATTTATGGATAGAATTGGGTTTTCCACCAGTGCTTCTTTACCAGAGATTTTCAGACCAGAATTGTTCACAACCATTTATTATATCTAGGTTTAATGGTGATTATATCTGTATCATGAAAGATAATCTCACAACCTCTCGTTAATTCAGATGAAAAAGCTCTAAAGGAATATTCCAATAGGATCTCACACAGATTATTGAGCACAAATAATGAAGTGAAAAAGGGGAAGTGAAATTGATACAAAGTAAAAAATAATTAAAGATAGACCAAAAAAGTTTATCTGTGACAGACTGGGTCCAGGGTTTCCCCCCTTCTTTCACCAGCTGTCAGCCGGGACCCCGGTGGGAAGAACTGGTACAGAAAATGGATAAATGGATGAAAAAAGTAAAGCTAACTGTGGTGAGTAAGTATCAGGTAATAGCAAATATAATAAGCTGATTCCGGATCATGCCACTCACCTGTAGAACATTAAACTCCTTTTTTTACACTTTCATCATGTTTCCTTAACATTGTGTTTTAACAACCACGTCTCTTAACTGGAAGAAACTTTAATATTCAGTTAACCATCAAACCAAACTGATCCTCTTCCTTTCTTCACCTGCCTATTCGCAGTGATCTGTGCCCACCCCCCTTCTTGCTTTCTTTACATGGCAGGCAATTGGTTTACCAGCCATTTTCATTCGAACTGCTGGAAATGAGGATGTGGAGACGCTAAACGCTGTGTGTGATGGCCGGGTTGCAGCCGGGAGCCTCTTTGGTTGCGCGGGGCAACAGTCAGATAATGGATGACGAGGCCTCCTGGAGCCAGCCGTTCCATTAGGTTTGGTTAATGCAGTCAGAGGAGGCTGGGGTGGCTCACCCGCCTTCACATCCATTTTCAGAAACGCTCACTCACCCTGACCAATGGATCGGGCTATCTCTTTCCTTGTTCTTCCCTCGTTTGGTGCTTCCCCCTGAGTCATGCAGTATACCTCAGTGTTTTCTAATTCCCTCTCTCTAATTCCTTCCACATTGGACATTCTTCCTTTATTCTCCCAGCTTTTCCGAGTGAGTGCAGGAAGGAACTGACCGGAGCCGTTTTAGTACAGTTGTGGTTTGCTCACAGGATCAAACAGCCATTGCATAAAGGTAAAGAACATTTAGTCTCTGAACTACTGCGCTGAGGAATCCACAGCAGATTGAAACTTTTGTAATCCAGAGTTCTTAGAAGTCTATTTTTAGGTCTTTATGTTTCTTAAATGCAAGACAAGCAGTTTAGAGCAGCATGTGTGGCAAAATGGGAACTCCAGGATTGTGACAGAGGTTCAGTGCTCTGTACATTTGGAGGGCAGGACAGAGAAATTCATGAATGGAGACACAGTTTGTGTGTCTGCATGAACTGTGTGCCGCAATCTCCTCGTGTGTATGATGGGAATCTGAACATTGAAATCAGGAAAACAAATGTACACATCGTACAGAACAATTGTCCAGAGTGTCGTCTCTCCTATTCAAACTGTTATGGCGAAATACTGGCTTGTTGTAATGCTCCCCTCAGTTCAGTTTGTCCTCTTTAGGTCGTTTTCAGGCCTTTTCGTGCTGCGTTCTTTGGTACCAAACCACATCAGTGGGAAACACAGTCAACATTAACATGTGCTGTTTTTGTGATGGTGATGTCAGAGCTGGCTGCTGTGTCGTGGTGTGATAAATAGCTAAACAAAATGTTGGAGAATAGTAGTTCTCGTCCGGTTTGGACTTGTGTTCCAAGCTGTTGTCCTGCTGACAGGCCAAAGAGCTTCACCTCCAACCTGAGCTCAGCAGCTCCAGTAGGATAGTGAGAGCTGGGACAGCTCCATCGTGTTGCACTGTGGGAACGGGGATCTTTGCCTTGTGAGATTTATTCTATGGCCTATTAACAAAATGATGCTTGGCATTGGCAGAGAGCTTTACATCATTTCTTTAAATGTCTGTCTAGAAAACCTGTGACATATCAGTGGAATTGCATCCTACCTGGCTCTCCTTTCTCCTTCTTTAGTGTGGAAATGTGCAGGTCCTGGGCTGGTGTGCGTCCATCTGATGTATAATGTTGGACGTTTTGTAAGTGTCCTGATCCTCTGAAATGAATGAATCCTCAGTGAGAGTGCTGACAGTTCCATAGGTCTCAGTGGTTTCGCACCTTGGAGCGGCCTGATTCATTCATGCATTTATACAGTAATTCAATTAAACAAAAACATGAAAATATGACTGGTCCTTAACCTGCATGCCTGAAAGGCGCCAAATAATGGCTGGCATTCTGCTGCTGAGGACTCATGGAGGTGGATTATGCTGGCGAAGGAAAGTTTCTGGCCTGTGTTTATTTATTTATGTTGGTGCCAATTTATTCAGAAAGTTTCCACCAACCCTTCAAAAGGCGATGTTTGCGTTTACAGTCAGCACTGCCTTTGACCTTCCCCTCACCGCGTATACATCACGGCTCTGCATCAACGCCTGGGCGGCCCTGACTCTCCCCGGCTGTGGAGTCTGGCGGGGGGGGGGGGCCAGTAAATCCCTGTCATGTTTTCATCTGCCGAGCTGGTGCATCACAATGGCTGCCTGTGCATGCCCGGCTCCCCCTGACCTTCTCCCTCACCCGGCCCCGAGCGGGACGCTGCCTCTCCGCCAGCATAATAGATCCAAAAACAAATTGCGGCAGGTTAGAAGTATGCAGCGTGGGCTGGAGCTGTTAATGTAATGAACTTGGCTTCGTGGAAGTACGAAGCAATTAAACTCCCACGGTGCCTCCCTCAGGCCCAGACAGCCAGACGGAGAGGGAGAGACCCAACAGGGAGAAGAACTGGTGCTGGTGGTGGGGGCTTGGCAGAGAGAATAGAAGCATTTAGAAGGCCCACAGGAGCAGCAAGTGTGCTGACAATGATTGAACTTAAGCGCCAATTAGTCGTGGGGCCTCCTCGTCCAGAGGTCACATCGCGCTGGTGGGAGCGCGGTCCGGCCATCGCTCACCCTCCCGCTGTTTGTTTGGGTTGGTGGCTGGCGTGATTGGGCTGATTGCCGCTTGATTGCCAGGCGGGTTTCGCTCATCGGAATGGTGGGAGACAAACAGAAACCCGTTTACAGATCAGTGTCTTCCCTGGAGTTCCGTCCCGGGAAACACTCCGGGAGCAGCCCATTCCCTTTGAGCCCAACAGAAACATCCAACTTCTAATCCACTAACTCCCTGCTGATGATTGCAAGCTATTTAAAATCTTTGGAAACGGTCACATATGGAATCAAACAAGCAAGAGCAAAGTTGGTTGGTTAGTCTTTCTGTTTTTAGCCACTTTTGAACCACTGGCTTACACTCTCTGTGCTCCAGTCATCAAGCTGAGCAAAATGAAAAACAATATGGAGACTAAAACTGTGTTTAAGGCAACTCAAAGGTGTGATAGCATGTGGACAAACAGTTCATCACATTAACCCACAATCACTGAAAAGGTGTTGGTCCAGAACTGTGATTTTAAGACGTGTCAGATAGATGCTGCCTGGAGGAGCTTCCCTGGGACAGATGTGACGTGGCTGTTGCCTCTTTTTCATGGCTAAAGACCTCCCTATGGGGGTCTCGGCCCAGCAGCTATTTCACACATGTCTGCAGATGGTTTATGTTGGTCAGTTTCGACGGAAAACAAGACGTTTAAAAAAGCTGCCATACACTAATTACAACCATCGAATATCTTCTGAAGATTTTTACGCTCACTGGGATGGAACGAATGGACTACATTCCAGCATGTCGTAATTATTTTAACATGTTTTAAGCACCACTTTTACTTGAACAGGCTTCAGTTATCGTCAAAAATATGAAATAAGTCACAACACAATGACATTTCAGATGGATATATTCAAAGGGTGGTCATGACTACAAGTTCCATTCCTACAGATGAAATGTTCATAAATCTAAACTCTACACTTGTAACATGACTGGCTGGATGGGTTTCTGGAGAGGAATGGGACACGTAATCAGCATAGTTGGTTTAACAGATTTCCCTTTAGATTTTAGTCCAGGATTCTTTGTGGTACGGCCTCTTTTCTTGTTCCATCTCTGGCTCAGGAAGGCTCTCTGCTGCTAAGTTGTAGCTTCACATTGAGGAGATATTTCTGCTCATCAAATGAATTCTAGAAATGTCACTTACCAAATAGTTAAAACATCCCTTTTCCGTCCTTGGAGGTTAGTTTACACCCTTCCTCCAGGGGCCTCAGATCCTCCCAGCAGACCTCAAATCAGGAATCTAGAATCTAGAACTGGAGATGTTCATTTGCTCCATGAGGAGGTCCTGATCCTCAGGCTTTGGCTACATCTGGTCTGTAATTGGGCATGTTGCAGTGGGGATGATGTGGAAGGTTGAGCCAACAGTTGGGGGCTTTGCTGCCCTCCGTCCAGGCCTCCGGTGGGGGGTTAGAGGCCTCTGCCAGCAGACGGCCGCAGCCCGGCTGTAACAGAGCACTTCCTGTGCCACGCCGCCCGAATCACTCCGTCTCATTTTCTTCTTTGGATTCCTGGTTTTGTTATGAATGTAAATATTTGCATTCACTTTTTTCAGATGCTAGAGTGTGAGAGAGGAAAGCAAAGAGGGTGGGCCGGGGGCATGATTGAAATTCTAGAGATCCTTCAGGAAGTAATCCGGCCCGGAGAACACACCAGAGCTGGACGGCTTCCGCCCGCTTCTGTTTGCACATGGACGGAGATCTGTGTGAAATGGAGCTGTGTTTGCTACACGCATCCTCCTGTTTCTCTCCACGGATATCACGAAACTGACCCAGAGGTTATCGATCTAGCCGCGTACACCGAATCGTTTTAACTGGATCTCCTCACGCAAACCCAAAACAGCTGTGCTGCGGACTCTCATAAACAGCACTGACCACCTCAGTGAGAAACCATAGCCATGACAACAGAGAGAGAGGCCCTTTGGCTTGAAAGAGCTCAAGATCTGCTGGCTTTGAAGCTACCAAGAAGCCGTACTCTCCCTCAGCACAGATAACACCCAGGCCTTAGACGGCACTCAGCTTCATCAACTTACTGCACACAGGAAATGAAGAAAACGTGATGAAATGAGTGAGGAAAGCTCTGTGTGAAGTGCAAACGGTAAAACCATGCCTGATCCAGTCACTGCACAGAGTTATGACTTTTTGATCTATACAACCACAATGTACACATACAATATGAAAACATAAAGATGGGATGCTTTGCAAAATGTAAAAAGGGTGTTACATGTTTAATGGACCACTATTTTTATTCTCAATAGAATAAAAAATGACATGTTGGGATTGATCATTTCTCTTTTCATAAACTAGAGAAATGCCGCGTCTTATTTTTTCTGTTTCTGAGATTGGCAAAGCTTTGTCTTCTGTTTCCTTTTTCTCATTTTGACCCAGAATGCCAGCTTTGTTAGAACAGAGGTTGAATGTCTGTTTGGGGACGCTGAATGTGTCTCGTTTAGTTTAGAGGGAGCTGCATGGAGATGAGCCTTCCTTCCTCCTTAACCTTTGCCAAAGGTCTGCAACCACCATCTCCAGCCATTTTTGAGCCACAAAACAGAATTCGGGAAGCCAAGCGACCGAATCCCAGTGCTTAATTCCATTCAACTGAATTTAGACTCCTTCATTTAACACCCCTGATCTGGTGGTCCTTATTCTGGAGGACCTTCTTCTGTGATATGTTAATGACTTATCTTTGTACTCATGGCCGAGGGCGGGATGATGGGGATGCTCCTCTTTCCTTGGGCTGAATCCCAGATGAGGATGTGTTGTGGGCCTGACAGGAGCAGATTCATCATCTTTCACAGGCCATCCATCACCGGGGCAGAGGAGGCTCTGGAGGGAGTGCTCTGCTGGGAGAGGGTGCTCAGCCCTGCTGTGCTCCAGACAGCTTCCTGTACAGTGAGGCAGTGACTAGATCAGCCTCTGCGGGGCCACATGTTGAAGCCATAGATCGGGGGGCACAGCGGAAAACAGAAATCAGTCCAAAGAAAACCTATTTATACCGGCAAGGCAATGAGGCAAACTGTTTTATTTATCACCGTTTTCCAAGTCTGCTGTACCACGGCTTCACAGAACCCGATAAACTGTTTAGCTGAGCTGATTTGATGCAAGTCCTTGTCAGTGTTGGGTAAGTTACTTTAAAAATGTAATCCGTTACAGTTACAAGTTACCTTGTTTAAAATGTAATTGTAGTGTAACTTTTTCGATTACTTTTAAAAAGTAATGTAACTAATTACTTTTGATTACTTTTTGATTACTTTAAGTATTAACCCATGATTAATTTTAGCATGTTATTATTAGCTATTGGCCACAGCTAGCAGTTCAAGGCTAACGTCTTGTTAATGATCATAAACAGCGTAAATAAATACATAAATAAACCGACGGCAGGTCAGTCATATCCGGATACAACATTTTAGTATCTATACTTTTTTAAGTATCGATACTTTTGACAACCCTAGTCTGAAATGTAGGACGTCTGGTCACCCTACAGTTGGGTAGGCTAGGTAGGCTAGGCTAGGCTAGGTCATAGACATCGATAAACGTTTTTCATGCATCGACACCAAACAGTCAAATATTAGTAAATCAATACGCTTCGTCTATCAGTGAGTTGCATATTTTGCAAAAGTTTTTCTTTATATTTTTTAAAAAATGTAACTAAATTTGTAATTCTTAATATTTTCGGAAGTAACTGTAACTCAATTACATATTTTCTCATTGTAACTGTAACGAATTACAGTTACTCTTTTTTTGTAATTAAATTACGTAACGTCGTTACATGTAATCCGTTACTCCCCAACACTGGTCCTTGTTAGATTCACAGGTTTAAACCTCAGTCTCTCTGGAAAAACAGCACCCACTGCTCATCCTTTAACTTAGTGAGGGAAAGGGGGCCGGCAGGAATCTCTGACAGGTTGAGGATATTCCGCTGCTCAGGGAGGCCTCGTCCCTCCACGGAGAGGTGCGGCTGTGCATACACATTCAGAGTTTCTCATTTCTATCAGTCTCCGCAGCACACGTGAGTCCCATCAGAGTTTCGCAGCACCTGTGTGGCTGTCCACTGCCCTCCTGCTTTGATGCAGGCCGCTGGTGTGTCATCCAGATGTGGCAACAGCAGACCCAAAAGTTCAGTTAGTCCCTGGAGATTTTCCCGCTGAGCCTCTGCACCAGCAGGGCCGCTGGGCCGGGGCCATGCAGCCGACACATGTGCACGTCTCTTCCCTCTTCATCTGCCCCCCCCCACACACCTCTGGACTTCAGCTATCGGCCTCATACAGCCTCCACGTGGCTCCCACCCTCTGCAACATCAGAGTGTGATTTTCGGCCCCTTGGGAGGAATCTTGAAATGCCATCTGACTATGATTTCTAAACTTTTAAAGATTTTTCAAATTTACATTGAAAGATCTGTATGGGATTAAGCTCAAAGTGAAATCTCTGTGACTCTTTCCTGCTGGTGATTTGATCCACTTCTTTTATCTGTGTTCCTGGGTCCCGTTTTGGAGACGCTCATTCATCATCATTACCCGGCCTCTTTTCAGAAGCTCATTTTAATGTGACAGCAGGAAAAGCTCAGGTCTACTTCAGAACCCCGCCCAGGCTTTTGCTGTTGCTGAATCACGGTGATGGCTCCCAAAGCCTCTTGAATTAGTCAGAGCTGTGGTTAAAGTCATTCGACACACCTGTGCTTTTCTTGCCAGTTTGGGGAGAAGACAACAGGACAAAAACAGAGCACAACCTCATAAACAAACAGGAGCCTGACGCGGTGGAAAAGGGAGTGCATTCAAAGGTACACACACTCTGAGCTGAGCTACAGATGAGCTTATGCTGGAGAGTATGGGAGAGAATACAGTGAGGAGCCTCTGAGAGGGCCCTCCAGGCAGCATGCACCACACACAATCCCACTCTTTAAGGGCTAAAGAGCTTTGGCGAACGTATGGGGATATTTCTGCCCAATACTTTTCCACCATTCCTCTGTGTGTGTGTGTTTGTGTGTGTGTGTGTGTGTGTGTGTGTGTGTGTGTGTGTGTGTGTGTGTGTGTTGACCTCTATTTCAGCTACTTCTCTTGCTATGTCTGGCTAATGACAGAGTACAGCTGCAGAAGGGACGCTTCACCGGTCACTAAAGTTTTTCCAAAGGGTTCAGTACTGTAAAAAAAAAGAAAACTCACGGGAGGAGTTGCTGGTAGCATTAGCAGCAACATTTTTAAGGGCCCTTTGCCCAAAATAATGATAAAGAAATGAACAGAAAAGAACAATCAAGCGCTGGTTCTGGGAGGTTGAGTTAAAACAAAAGGAATTCTGAGATGTTTGCTTAACAGGAGAAGAAGTCAGAGAGCAGAGATTGTCTTTTTTTGGGCCGTTTTCTTCTCTGTCCCTGCCCTTTGTGAGGAGGCGAGCTCTGGTTCGGTCTGGAAACAGGATGTGGGCAGCGAAATCTGACCTCTGCCAAATGCCATGAAACCACTTGAGCCCATTTGCATAGGTTATGACTGTGTGTGTGTGGAGCCGGTGCCCAGCAAAGCTCTTGTGTGCCTCTGAATCTGTCGGTTTTTATGCGTTTGCTTACGAGTTCTTTGGATCGTGCGTCTGTTTAGTGAAAAGCTGCGTTTGTGTCTGTTCAAGTCGGTTCCCTCCCCTGCTTCAAGCTAAGCCTACTTTTCCTGGCAGAGCAGCCTGTATGGCATCCCTGCTGGCACTGTTCTCGGCCCACCCTGGTGCATTTTTCCCTCTGTCTGTCATCAGCCCCATGTGTCGATCTTTCCGCTCTGGCAGTTTGTGGTTTAATATCAAAATAGGAACAGCAGGACGGGGCTGAAGCGACATTCAGAAAGGAAAATATTTACAGGAACGCGCAGCTAAATCTGACTCCGGGTCCCAAAGAAAATTCTGTAAGAGAAAAAGATTTTCAAAGACGAGCCCAGAAGTGAATAAACATGTTCTGTCTAGATGCCTCAAAAAGACTTTCAGACAACTAAAAGCAGCATCAAGAAAGAGGAATGTACAACATCTACTCTCATTCACATGCTTTTTATCTTCATCCCACTTAATCTGGAGGGCAGAGAACAAGTTTATCAAGGCCAATATAGGGACCAAAAACCATGCGTGTTCAATGTAAATAAAAATAAAATTATTTGGGATGTTGGTGGAAGAGAAAGTATCCAGAGAGAACCCACTCAAACTCCACATAGAAAGATCCCAGCTGAGAGTCAGACTCCACTGTTAAACATACTGAGAACATCAGTATTTTTATTTTGTTGAACATATCCTTAATTTTCTACTGTTAAACTCTCACTTTTTAATGCATTATCTTCTATGTAAAGCACTTTGTTTTCTTTCTTTCACTGGTAAATCCCTTTAGACTCGTTGGTAGAAATCAGTCCAGGATCCTCCATTTTGGAGTAGGAAAAAACGTGTGATTTCATACTTTCTCTCATGCTATTGTGATGATGAAAGAGACAACTAATCTTACAGAGCAAATCCTCCCAGCGTGGCATGTCTGCTAATCACAAACCCAGCATGTTACAGTGTGACCTGGCCCGGCTAAAGTGGGGCTTATGTCTTCTTTCTGAATTTCTTCTGTTTTCTCTTTTTATCTAAATGTATTTGCTCTTATCCTCTGGTATGGTAGCTTCAATATTCCCTCTTCAGCTCGCTATTAAAGAACTGAAGTGTTCTCACTTTGACGGCTTTGGAGACTTGTTATAAGTTAAGGCACAGACTTCCAACCACAGTCTCTACTCACTGTCAAAAAACCTCCTGGAAGGGCATTAAATGCCCCCCCAAAAGACGTCTGAGCTGAGCTGGAACGGAGAGCCTGACTTTGAACATGTATATTCTTTCTGAAAGCGAGACCACATCATACAAACAGAGTGTAGCACAGACAGATGGAGCAGAGTGAACCTTTTAGCCTGCTGCTTGCTATTTTAGCCCGTGTTTGGTTTCAGTCACTGAAAACGAGGGTCCGATCCCATCGGTCACCCGGCCTCTTTTCTCCATCCTGGCTCGCTCTGCTGGAAAGTCTAAATGCTTCATGCTACTTCAAACAAATAAACGAGCCCAGAGGGAAACCATGAGGAGCCCCGGCTAACAGCGGCACCCTGGCTGGAGCAGTGAGCGCTCCTGCCTGAGAACCTGGCTCCTTCTGGGCCGACATGCTGTCACCTATGTGATCCCTGGCTGACGCTGTCCGTTTGCATCCCACAGAGCTTTTTTTCCTCTTGAGTGATGATTGCTTTCTGCTCCTTTCGCAGCGTGCTGTGACTTCTTGCAGCGAGGCTGGATTTGATGGGTGTTGTAGATTTCTGTAAATTTCCGCCTGCCCTTCAGCACAAAGAGAATGAATGGAATTTTATTTGTTTTGCTTAAAGCACTGACAAATCTCTTTTAGATCCCCTTCAGAAATGCTGTTTTCTTTCCTCTGACTTTTTGCAAAGAGCTGTCAGCAGTTTATCAGAGGTGAAAATTTCCTGTGGCATAGCTGCCCTTCTCTGGGCTTAAGCCTACATGTTCTCTCTTGATCTTTATCAAAGACTCTACACCAGCTGGGCCAAAAGGAGATGTGTGTGTGTGTGTGTGTGTGTGTG
>JABUIW010000200.1:23854-71481 GCA_013363375.1 Menidia beryllina | reverse complement strand
GGGGGGGGGGGGGGGGGGGTTGCTCAGGGCTATAATCTCACCACTATTTGGAGGAGTTTGATTTGTTGGACTGACCCTAAAGTCAAGAGTATGGAACATTTTTGGACCAATAGTTCAAATATTTGAGTGTTTTCCAAGGCTTTATCTGTGTGTGCTAAATCAGTGAGTTGTTCCCATATGTGAGAGGCTGGTTACACAAGAACACAGCAAATACACTTACAGAAGTTGCATAATAGGCGCGGATATAATAATGATAACTGCAGAAAACGAAACTAAACAAATGGTAGTTAATGTAACTCGTTTTTCATATTCCTGCCCTCACTTGAGTTTCACACTATTAGTTTTTCATTCCAAAACGACTAAGCATCTGTGTGATCATCACTATATTCCTGAGTTTTTAGCAAAACTCTGAACCCAGAGACACAAGGTAAAGGGCTGAAGCAGGAGTGAATCTATCTCACTGACACTTTAAGTTTAATTTCACGCTAAAATTCGAGCCAAAGCGCATTGACACTAGATTTCTATCTTCGTGTCTTAATGCAGATTTAGCTTAAAACTCCACCAACAAGCTAAACGCTCAATATTCCCAAACAGATGTGAATATGGGCGTTGTCTTATGAACAATGAGCAGATGTTTGCCTTTTGGAGTTCAGCTGCTACTTTTACTGTCATCAACACAGTTTATGGCCACACGCCATGCTGTGTGCACACACGCATTAGTTTGCTGGACTCAGAAGGTTTATCCCACACTCTGTGAGTTCACCAGCGCCCCTCAGATCAGCTCCAGAGGGTTCAAGTGGATGGGACAGCATGGTTTCCCTCAGCCCTCTCAGCCACCACAGAGAATTTCTGTCTGGGCCCAGGCAATCCCAGCTCCCGTCCACCGCCATCCTAACCAGCAGCCCCATGAAGGAGCCTTTGTAGGCCCGACCGATGCATATTTACTTTTTACGACCAACCAAGTAGTAAACAGCTTGCCTTGTTGGCACAGGAGCGGGGCTCAAACGCAGGCCTGTTCACGCACAAGCATTCACACAAACCCCGGTCAGGGGGGAAACTTCTCATCTGGACGACCGGGAGATATTCTCCATCGAGTGACGTTGCCGGCTCCATTTGCAGTTTCATAATTTCATTGATTTCCTAATCGGGTTTGCTGCCGCAGACGCAGCAACGGCAGCAGCAGCAGCCTCCAATTGAAGCCATGTGTGGTGGAAAAACAGGCCTGGGTTTGTGGAGGCTCTGCATGCTTGAAGTGGGAGGGAGCTGGTCGGTTGCAGAGGTCACACGCCGAGCACGCCCGCTCCTCCAGGCCCTCTCTCACGCCACGCTGACGGAGGCTTCTCCACCCCAAACCTCCGCCCCGCCCCGCGCGCTTTGATTGGAAATAACCAGAGAGGTGCATCACCTGTCGGGGTTTTGTTCTTCCCACCACAAAAATGACTTGATTGTTCTGGCAGGTGGGGTCTAAATACTGGGAGGGCTGTTAGTTTGATTCTTTAGTTGGAGGCCTGAGAATAAACCAGAGAAGATCAAGAGAACAGATATGACACTTACTGGTCCCAGTAAAGTAAACCAGCCGGGCTCCCGGAGGATCTCAGTCGGCAAGAGCCTCGATTTCCGGGTGTGATGGAGTGTTTTCCTCTGGGCCAGGAGGAAGCTATGGGCCAGTTAGCTCTGACAGGAACAGGCCAGGTCCTAATTCATGCAGGCTTCGGTGGAATGTGATAAAAAAGTTTGAATGTTGACCTTGAAGAGGAGGAGGATGTTTGGGCACAGCCAGAGAGTTTAACCCAAAAGGATCATTCTAAAGGGAATAATATGAATATAAAAGGCAATAAGACAATCAGTCATTTACATGGATGAAGTTATAGCGTACTATGCTAAAGTGGGTAGTTATAGCCCAATTCTAACAGGGCTGAGTCCAAGGCGCCACAAATGAAGGAAAAAGTGGGAGGTTGAGCTACGTTCAGTAGGAGACTTTATTAGCTTTAACTCCACTAATAGCTCTGTTGACACAAGCCGTCCTCGGGTGAACCTGACGTTCTCGCGCTGTTGTGTTTGACTTTATTTCCTCCGTCCACACGTCACCGGATAACCATCTCACACAGGCATCGGATCTGGAAGAAGCTGAAACATCATTTCAGCTTCTTCTGTGGATCACTCCCCCCCCCCCTCTCCCCATCACATTCTTGCTGAAAGTCTTTCCCTTCTGGAGCAAATGCTATCAGCTCGGCCCCAGCTATTAGCTAATAGCTGCACTAGCTGCTACTATCAGATTCAGAGATAGCCGCGGCCGGCTTAATGCAGCTGTGCCATTTCCCCTCATGCATTATGATCGATCATGTTCCTGTCAGAGCACAGGCTGTTTTCATTCCTCCTGTGAGCTGCAAGGCCTTTTCTTTTATAGAGATAACATTCATGTGAATTACCAGTGAACAATTTTTAGTATAAAATTCCCAAATCTACTTTGTCTCATATGTCTTATTCGGTTTCTTTTCTAAGAAAAGGTTGAGAATGATTGATTTTGCATGAAATTGCATCTCCTCTAAATTGCATTAACGCTGTGTTAAAGTGGATTATTGTTAATGGGACATGTGAAAAAGCTCCTGCGTGATGCCTGTTCCCATCATCAGTCACGTGGGAGGGCCGGGTTATCGGGACTGAGTGATCTAATGAGCTCTGTAATGAAGCCCAGCTCCAGCCAACACGCCTAATGACTTTTTAATGCTCGTGGGTTCTTTAATACTCACAGAGGTGCCGCTGATTGAAGCAAAGGTCTCGTGTTTTGTCTGTCGGTCCGGTCTTCTACGCTGGAACTGGGCCTAAAAATGAACTGATCCTGTCAGGACGAGGGCAGAGGAGCAGCAGTTCAGGAGGAGGCGGATTCAAACACAGATAATGAAGCGTGCTCAGAAAGACTTCCTTCAAAGGTGTTAAGCGAGTTGCTTTGGCTTGTTCACATCAAAAGAGATTCGTATTTGCATAGCTTGACATTAGTTATTTGGTCAATTACAAAAGGATCAGATGACAAACATGACAGCTTTTTCTTTGCTTGGGAGCAGATATTTGGATGTGTCAGACTCAGGTTCCAAAACCCCAGACTGCTCCACTCGGTGGGCCTTCTTCACGGGGCTCTCCTTGTAATTTGTAGTTCATAACTTGGTCTTGTTGAAGGTTTTATGCCCTAACCATAATATTTGACTTCCCATTGGGTAGAATGTGAGATACTGAAACCACCCAGGAGTCCCGGTAAAACTTTCTATTCAGGTTCTCCACTTTCTGTTTATTTATCAAGAGAACTTTTAATGTGAGGCATGCTGGCAACTTTCAAGATGCTTCTATGTGTTTTTATAAAATAATGAATAGTTGTGTTAATTTTTCAACGATAATTGGAAGCTGTCTCTTTTTGGGGAGTCTTTCAGAAAACCTCTACCACTTCATTTAGAATATGAAACCATGTAAACTGAAGCCTGTAAATTGTAAAATAGAGATGAAACAGCAAGTTAAATTGCAAGGAAAATTTGATTGAATACAAAGGACTCATTTCAAAGTCATCTCAGACCAGTTGGACAGGACTAGATGATCAAAAATAGGTCTGTGTTTGTCTGATCAGAGATACTTTTTCCTAACTTTTTTGCACCTCTTATAATTCTAACCTGACACTCAGCTGTTAATTCAGCCACAAACACAGTGGAAACGTTCTAGTGCCTCATTTAAATAATTTCCTCTGCTGACAGAAATGGAATTTGTCTTTCATAAGTGCTTTGTGAACATTACAGAGTACAAAAGGAGGACATTATGGATCCATAAGCCAAAGCCTCCCTAATGCAGTTGCACTTGATGGTGCCCACAGTCCCTTCCTCACGCACAGCTCACACAACTGTCCCCGGCTCTGGTTCCTCCTTCTTCTCTCAACACTCTTCCAGTGTCACACACAGCAGTGGCACACACAGAAGAGACACACAACAGAGACACACAATAGTGACACACACAGCAGTTAAAGCCCAGTTAAAGACCAGAACCGGTTTTAGTCTTAATTTATACGTTTCTTGTTCTGATACTCTGATTCGGTCTTCTGTTTTTTTTAAGGCACTCAAAGCCGGTCGAGCTCAGGGTTGTTTCCTGTTACCTGTGTGTGTCCTTCAGTGTTTTGTTCAACAAGCCGAGAGCGTAAATGAGGTCGCCGTTCGGCTGAGAGTGCGTTTTCTAAATGTGGCCACTTCTTCATATCTTCTGCCTTCCCGTGATGAGAATCTCCATCAGTTCCTCTGGACTCACAACAGGAGATACTACACCGGGTTTTCATAAAGCATTATCAGACTCAGATCTGGCTGGATCTGTGGACATGTCAGAGTTATTTCAAATGGAAAAGTGGCGTTCTTAAATCAGTAAAGTATAAGTCCTTCTAAAGCCAGGCCAAAACAGACTTTATTTCCTTAAGCTCAGCTTTATTTCTAACCATCGTCATTTTCCTTGGATCTACTGTAGTGTTATTTTAACAGCATTTAACTCTCATAATTGCCACATCTGATCTCTAGTTGCCACCCTGTAATTCACCCTGTTGACAGTAATATCATGAGCCAGTTCTCAAATGGAGCTTCACACCCAGCCAGCAAAGCCTGACTCACCCCCCCCCCCCCCCCCCCCCCCCCCCCCCGCCCCATCCACTCTCCCTCTCAGCTGTTCCTCCTTTCTCTCACAGACAACACACTCCACTCATGCATGCAAATGAGCAGCACACAGGCAATCCCTCATTCCTCTTTACAGTCCACTGAGGCACAGCTTTATGTTTCTCAACTCACTAACTAGACAAACATATTTATTCATGATTCCTGGGCTGGGAGCGGCAGGCCGTTAGCGCTGCCTGACAGGACAGACGTGTTTTTCTGTCTGGAAGGATTTGCATGCCTTTGTAAAGTTGTGCAACGTGAACTGTGGCACTGAGGGAACAGACACTGTGTGCAGGGGTGGCTTTCCTTCCCATTCACACTGCAGCATGTCGATATTGGGAAAAACTGGACTAGCTATTGGTGAATTGTTGTGAGGACATCAAGCTGTGATGGGAAAACCGTCACAATGTTGTTACTACCATTTGGGACCCAAGATTAATTCCTGGAACCATTTTTGAGTTGTTAGATATACAGTAGGAGTTATTTATTAATTCATTTATTTTCTTACTTACTTACTTACTTACTTACTTACTTACTTACTTACTTACTTACTTACTTACCTACCTACCTACCTACCTACCTACCTACCTACCTACCTACCTACCTACCTACCTACCTACCTACCTGTGAGCAGTTCCTATTTAAATTTCAGATGATGCAGTTCCGTCTCTTAGCCATGAGACATGATCTTTGAGGCCAAACACGGACAGAAATAAAGGCAGGAGGACCAATGCTCATCTTTTAGTAGGGTTATGAATACGTAGCCAGGCTGGCCCATCAGTTCCTCCCTGGAAACTGATTTCAAAAGCAAAAACGACACAAACTTCAAACAAAACGTATTAAAAAAAGAAAAGCAATATCCCTGTAACTCAAGGTTTAAAGCCCAGCATTGGACACTTTCTGTGTTTCTTTAGACGATCTGCCTGCTCAACATTTAGCCCAAAATTGATTTAGAATGGGACATTTTTAGATGGGACACACCAGATTATTGGAGCTGCAAAGCGAAGTGTGAGAGAGGCAGACGATGTCTGAAATGTGAGCTAACCTCCTCCTCCACACCGCCAAACAATCCTGTCATTATTCCTTCCCCACCAGGGTGGGCCTGGAATTTTCCGGCAAAACAGCATAAACAACAACAACAAAGGATAATAATACACAGTGTTGCTATAACTTTGCAAGAAGAGTTTTTTTTTTACGTGTCCCCTTGTGAACCCACCCCACAAAGTCAGTCTGCCTTCAATGAAAAAACACATAAAAAAACGTCTTTTCCCTGACGTGAAATCCCCTCCATTAATCCAAGACAAAACAAAACAGAGTCCATTTGTGGTAGATTGCTTATTATCTGCTGAAAGAACACATATTCCCTTTGGACGCCTGCTCTCCTTGGCTGAGGCTTTATAAAGTCTTCTCTTTCTGCCCTGGACCAGGAAGCTGTGTCCCCACCAGATTCCTACACGATCATTATTTCCCACATTTCTTTTTCATTACAGATATTAGGTTGCCTCATCCTTTATCCCCGAAGGGCATTACAGGACATCATCACATGAGTTCGACCCCTACTGTAAAGGTTTCGTTTCTGGGATCTTCTCAGAGAGATGACATATCCAAACCTCTCTGCTCTCTTCCAGGTTGCAGGTGCTCCACAGCTGCTGTGGACGGAGGCATCCGCAGCCCTGGAGGAAGCCGTGCAGCTCAGGGCAGGGAGGGGCCTGAGGATCCGGCCTCTGGCCCGGCTGTGGTGGGGAGGGTTCCTGGCACCGTGATTTGATGCAGAATGAGAAACTAAAATCACATTGCCAGGGATTTCCACTCCTCCATGGCTCAGCGGGTGACCAGTCCGGTTCTAGAGCCTCCACCCCTCCTCAGCGGTCAGCGGACTCTGACTTTAGAGGCGGGTGGATGGAGACGTGGGCAGACCAGGCCGGAGCCTCAGATAGGTTTCAGCACATTTCCAGAGCTGGAGTTGCACAATCCGATTCCCACACGGGAAACAGAAAAGCATGTTCTCACTTTAAAGGGCTGCTGTTAGTGTGCAGCTGTCTGAAATCTAACCTGCCCTCTCCCCTCTGATACAGCAGGAAGTCCATGCAAAGGCTCACAAGAGTCACGCAGCTTTGCACCGTGGAGCTGGCCTTTCTGGAGGCAGCTCAGCTTTCAGCTCTGGGACTTTACTTCTACAAACAAGGACATGATTTGGAAATTAGATGAAAGCTGGAGTCACCAGCAGCTCTGGAACACCTGGTGAGAATAGAAAGCTCCACATTTACCAGTGGGCAGCACCAGGAGGGTCTGCAGGAATCTGTGCCTCATCAAAACCCACTTGCTAAAGGCACAGAGCTTAGCTAATTGGTGAGCATTGATCCCTGCTATGTGTTGTTCACAGTGGCTAAGTTCAGTGCCTGAGGTGAAACAGTTGATTGGAGGTTGGGGATTTGTTCCGGTGAACGGACAGAACTTGATGATCTTGGATATGAAGAAAGAAGGAGGGAAGAGGAGAGGAAAGGATGAGGAAAAAGAGAAGCCTGGGTCCGGGTTCTCGGAGGGGCTGCAGGTTTTTGCTGCACCAAACATGGCTTCTGGTTGGGGAACCCAGTCCAGGAGGCTCATGGTCTGTTTGTAGAGTTTCCCTGAAGCAGAAACGGTTTTATGTGTCGCACCACGGATGCCAGGTTTTATTGACAAGCGTCAATCAGGTGGAGTGACCCGGGTTTAACGGGGACTGAAGCACGCCACGGGTTTTATCACTGCTCTTTGGAATGTGGTCTTAAATGTCAGACCCGTCCACACTTGCTAGTTAGCTCATAACTGCTCTGCTACCAATTTAGACTCAAAAGTGTTACCAGACACATGATTTATTAACCCATTCCTCAGCCCCGTCCCCCGGCTCGTTAAGGCTATCAGTTCAGATCGTATGAAGAGAGTCAACATTCAATATCTGTGTGTTTTTCATAGTTTTTTTAGAAAAGTAAAACGAATAAACAGACAAACAAGTGATAGTACGCAGAGCTCTTAAAAACTGACCTGTGCTGACTACCATTTTAAGCTTCAAGTGTGGCATTTGGCTGCTTTTTAGTCCATTCTTAAATCTGATAGGGACAATATTTGGACAATAGGGCTGAAAACTCCATTTATCTTAGATAATTGAATAGATTTCTCATTTATAAAAGACAGAGGCATCATCCTGAGCTCTTCATGTGGGGCATCGCCTCATTTACTGTCATATAGAAATGAATTCATAAAAAAGGACATGCATGAAAACCAGCAATAGCTGCCTTACCCAGGGGTTTAGGGATAATCAAATATTAGTTTACTTAAGATACGAACACCGGACACAATAAAACTAACTTTTAATCTAAGGTAGAGACTGCCACAAGTCAAAGTGTGTAGTGTCTAATGTACTCAGTCACTGGTGAAAAATGCAAACTCAACACAGCCCTAATTGGAAGCAGGAATCTTCTTGCTGTGAGGCAACAATCCTAACCACCAAAAGTAATGAGAACCTTTTTGCTAAGAGTGTGTGATTTTCCACTCTTCTCTCTGTCACAAATGCTGGCATGTTTTGGGTGATGGATGGAACCTAATCAGAAGATCCTCAGTCCTCTGCTGGGCCACGGCCATTTTTAAGGGGTAAAACCACAGATTTTATTAGTTTGAATATTTTTTTAATTTAATCTAAACTACCCAATCAAATTCAAAGCAGTATGATAATTACAAATAATTGACACAGTTTGGGATTAGTTTATTTAGGTATTTTATTATCATTCTATTCCAAGAACTCAGACATATTTTATCATATCTCAAACATTTAGGTTAGAAATGTATTTTTAGGTACATGTGTTTAAACCTAACCATTTTCTGTCTAACATAAGTAGAAAGTCCCTGTTTAAACTCATCATATTAACAAGTCACATGGCAGATCCTCCAAGTTGTGGCTCACTCTGGAAACCAGAGAGGGTTTATTCTTTCTAACCCGGCCCGGCACAAATATAATCAGAGTTACCTGAAAGTTTCCCAGCTGTAACTGAAGAACGGTGTCATTCAGTAGCTGCCATCAATTCAATTCAATTCAATTCAATTCATCATCAACCGTCAGTGCCACACCAGGTAAGCAGCATTTCTCAGTTCTGCCACTTTTTGCCTGCACATTTAAATGACGGATAAATGTTTGCTGGCCGTTCTCAGCATGTTTTACTCTGCAGCCTGATGAGAAAAGCTGCTCTGTCTCTTCCCTCGCATGGGAAAAAACAGACCCCTGTGAAACCTTAGATGCTACCAGAGGATCTCTCATCTCTGTGCACACACACACACACTCACACACACATACACACACACACACACTCACACTCACACAGTGTGCTCCTTCTTTTGTTTATCAGCTGTAGTCTGGGATGTGGGATGTGAAGCTAAGCCCCTGCTGAACATTGTGATGAGCACACGCTGGGGGTGGATTCAGGCTTTCCCTGAACAGACTGAGGCTAATTTGATCCAATCGTCAGATGTTCTGGTCCATAGCGAACACCTTCATGAAGCTGAGGCTTCGATTGGGCGGAGTGGCTTCCAAAGCATGACTGAACACTGGAATAAACATGTTTTATGTCTTCTTCAGGCTAATATACAGGATGTGTCAGAGATATGACCTGTGCCTCATAAATCTTAGTCGCTGTTAAATTGCCAGAACAGATATTTTACCTGATGTAGAAACAGATGTGAACGGTAAAGGATTCACTCCTCCTGCTGGTTGGACATGTCCGTCCTCTCTCCTGATGAGGGGACTTCTGAATGTGACCTGGGGCTGTGCCCTCCCGTGCCTACTGAACTGGTATCAGTGTTGAACCTGAAAACTGGCTCAGTTCAGCAGGAACAGGAGTGGAGCCCGCTGACCCGGAGGACCCCCCCTGCCTCAGACCCGCAGCTCCGGAGCGGAAAACCCAACACGGCTAATACATCACTGCTAATACGCCGCCTCCATGGGTCCATGTCCTTGATGAATATTAACAGGGCGCTGTAAGAAGCTGAACCCGGTGTGTGCATGGCCGTGCAGCTTTAGCTGGAAGGCTGGGATTTATCATCTTAGCCCGATAGTCGGAGCCTGTGGCTGTAAGCCGGTGTGACTACAGGCACATACTTATCCAGCTGCTCCTTCTGTTCCGCTCAACCTTCAAGTTTATTTCTGCATTCCTGCCCCGGCCAGACTACAAACACCTTGCTGGCCCTGAGTCGGGCTGCCTCTGGCTTCGCTTTCGCTCCGGTCAGAGGACAGACCGGGACTGGACGTCCGTGTGAGGTAAGCCCAGTGAAATGTCTGCTATGCTTGGGTAATTGATTTCACCCGGCAGATCCCATTTTCAGTGATTGGGAATGTGTGGAAAGCTGCTTCCTCTCCGCTGCTAAGAAGTGCTGCATTCTCCACCCAGAGGAAAGAGGAGCTTCATTATTGAGCGTGATGAATCTTCTCTGATCCTGTACCTCCGCTCATCATGACAGGCTCCATGAAATCGTATTTCTCTTTCTGTGAGTTTCAGCAGATAAATGTTCCCCTCAAAGCTGAAGGAGATTATCCACTGAAAGGGTAGAGAGTGGTATGATGACCTCCGGGAATTGTTCAAACCTGGTGGTGCCACTGGAGAGTTCATTTAGATTTGTGTGTGTTTAATCTTCTGAAATGTGAAGAACAGAGGATGAGGAGCACCATTCAGGATGTCAGCAGTGTCAGAAAAACTGCTGATTTACATTCTGGGTGTAACCATGCTGTCAGTGAAGTGCGAACGCAATCAAGATTTAACGTAATAAAGCTTAAATAAGCCTGAGAAAGAAGTCGATCTCCATTTTCCTCCTCCGGTATCAGAGGACAGTACCATGCACACCGAAAAGAAGCGAGACAGGAAAGATCTAAACAGTGAGTTCCCCCATTAGAGCGTGTTCACATGGAGTAAAGTGAGCACTAACGTGACCGCGTTGAGGGGACAGCTCCCAGTGTTTCGTGCACCAACAGAAAAAACTCAACAGCTCTCGTCTGTTTTCATGAAAACAGAGCGAGAGTCCAGCCCAGAGCCTCCGGTCCTCCCTCCGGTCTCCATAGTGATGTCAGTAGCCCTTTCATCTTCAGGCCTCAAAGGCCGACCAGATTTCATGATGTGGCTGCTTTATTGAGCATGATCTGCTTTTCTTGCCATTTCGCCGTTCAATCAGCGTCGGTGAGGCTGTGGCCTGTGGCCGGCAGCCCGGCTGTAATTCGGTTTAGAGCTGAGCGGGAACATCTGTTCTACAAAGCCGCAGCTCCTTCCGCTCCTGAGGCCACGTGGAGACAAAAGAGGACCTCCAAACCTATGAGTCACAGCCCCGGACTGAGGAGCTGGGGAGGGACGAGTGGCAGATCTTTGAAGTGGGGGCTCAAATGTGCAAAGTCAGGCTAAATTTATCCTTCAACTGACAGGGAGCAAAAACGCCACTGATTGATTTCAGATGTACGGTAGGACGTATAAAAGCTCAGCCGGTCCACGATGAAATGATGCATGCTGTCAAATCATACCTTCTTAAGTTGGGGATTTTTTGCCTGAGGAATGACTTTTTCTGCTGAAACAAACAGCGAAGTCTTTTCGTTAGCATCAGTTCTGAGTTTAGTGCCGTTTAGTTAAGCTTCACTGCGAATTTCACAACCAACAAAGCTTGAGATGCAACTTGACAAATAAATGGACTGGAACATCCATTGGACCTCTTTATTTAGTTGAAAATTTTGTTTAATTGTTTTAGAAACTGGACCCAAAGACAAATACCCAGTGAATAAATTCAAATTGTACAGTACAAACTGCACAACAGCTTCTAAAACAACAATCAATTATTTGATAGTAAAATTCAATAATAAAGTTTAAAATATCATGATAAATAAATACATTTTAATTTAGTTGAGTTTAGTTAATTTAGTCAGAAATAATGTGCTTAATAAGTGCATCCCCTGTGGCTAAAAACTAAAAGTGATCACCGTTGGAACATTTCTCAGCACATTTTCTTAGCTAATGCTTACACTGTTTTGCCCAGAATGAAAGAATGAAAGGGGGGATTAGGAGAGGAGAGAAAACATGCTCACATATATTCCCAAGACTGACAACTGAGTCAGTCTCAGGGGAAAGCGTGACAAAGTGTGCAGAATTAAAAAGCCCTTTCCTGCACTTGTAGCCATTTTTCATCTTGCTGGAACATGTTATTTATTTGATAAAAGCAAAAAAACAAATGTTTAATAAAATCATTTGTGTTGACAGCCTGTCTGCCTCCATCATTTTATATCTCATAACCTCTGGCTGTGCTCCTTTGTATCTGCTGCCTGTTATCTAGAATCTGATAAAGAGGAAACAGCTGCTCTCAGAGCCGGGGCAGATTTGGAGAGGCCTGCCTCCTCCATATGTGCCCTTATTGCCATCAGAAAAAAAAAAGATTACACAATTGCCTTTTCTCCCGCTAGTTAGGATACAGAGGAGGAAAAATGAAGTCAAGATGGGAGTGTATTTCCTTTCATTAGGAACTGACGGATCATCACAAAGGCAAATATTGTTCTTCATCATATCATCAACCTTGACTGAATGTTTTAAGTTTCTTTTTCTATATCAAATATTTTACAGTCATGCAAAAGGAAGAGTAAACTGCTGTCAAGGGGGTCCACACCTGGAATGACCTATGACCTCTGTGGGCTGCAGCACTGGGACCTGGCTACTGGCCTTTCACTCTTTGAATTCATGAAAAAAGTTCATGATCATGACTTTCCAAAGCCAGTTTGGAGCACAGTGCTCAGAGCTACTTTGGGTTTGACGAGTGAAAGTACTTTTCAAACTCCCTCTCTCACCATGTGCTGCCAGTTAGCCCATTTTACAGCTTTTTTTTTTTTAGCTATGACCCATTATGAGTGACAGTTCTCATGGAGAGTCTTCCCTCCCAGAAACCGACCTCGGCCATGGCTCGGTGGAACTCAGATCCAGTCCAAACTCTTTAGCTGTTTTCAGCTGTTTGCTTTAGATCCTGGTCCACGGTGTGTTTCACACCTGTAGTTTCAGGCTAAACTGAAAGGCCCCTGAGCCTGAACTGAGCAGAGTAAATGAGGAAGCCCTCTGTGTGACTGGTGCCTGCATCCAGACTTCCGTGCAGACGGCCTCAGCCTCAGAAATAATCACTCATATTACAGAGAATGGAATGAAACAGACCCTCTGTCTTGAGCTTGAAAAACATAATATCACACAACAGGAATCCTAATCCCTCACTTTCTGATCAGGCATGACTCATCTGAGTCAACACATTCCGGTAACACGATACTTTAATTATATTTTGAGTGTTCTTATTCCTTTTACAGAACGAGACGTCTGTCTTTCTTCATGTGTGGTGTCACTAAAACTTAGCCCAAATATTTGAGCCTTGCAGTCCCTTTGGCTGAAGTCTGCATTTTGGAGTGGAAGAATGTTGTTCTTATCTTCTGCACAGAAACAAAATCAGATTTCTGCAGCAAATGGATTGTTTTGCGCCTGTTTGGAAGCAAGATATTTTTCATTTAAAAGTCTCAAGTTATATGGGAACATTCCTTTCCACTAGCATGCTCAGGCCGGCATTTGTACTATTATTTTTTATTGTAGAAGACTAACAACAGGTTATATCATTGTCTTCTTCCTGTTAATCTCACAGAATGACTCATTTGCATGGTGCTCATAGTTCTTTGAGGCTGCCTGCACCATTTCCATGCATGCAAATGAGTCATTTGCTGGGCTGGGAGGAAGCAAAGCCAAACCCAGTCCTCCTTTGATCAGTAACGTTTAAGTTCAGCTCATAATCTATTTCTTATCACTTCTTTTCTTTTAGTCTTACATATCTTCTGTATAAACATGATTTAACCGATCCATGCCTGAATTCTGGCCCAGTCTGGACCCAGCCGTTCCCATCCCCTCTGAATGGGTTAAAGCTCTCTGTTTTCTTACGGAGCAGATTGAAGTCCTCCTTAGTTTCAGCCTTAATCCCACAAATACAGAGACCACCTCTGTTGAACGTATATTGCCTTTTTCATGGCTACACTAAGCCCTGAGTGGTGGGAATGCTGCAGCCCAAAGCAAAAGCAGTTCATGGAGCCATATTTGGACAAAAGGCTAGCACTCCGATACACGACTGAGAGCTACATGAAACTGGGGCGGTTAAAAGATTTAAAAGCCGTGTTAGTATGGTAACTGCTGTAACTGCATGGGCTGTGGCCCCCTCATAAGGCTTCAGGTGGAGCATCCTTTCACACTCATTCCAGTACACCTCAGCGACGCCACGGCCCACAAGGGACTGCAAACGCTCGCCAGAGGGAAATGTGAAATGCATTTATTTGGTTTCTTTCAGAAAACCTAACTGCAAAGTGACCGCATTTTCAGGAAGTTCAGATGATGGTCAGATTATCGCATTTGTTAATTTGTTATTTATTTATTTATTTATTTATTTATTTATTTATTTATTTATTTATTTATTTATTTATTTATTTATTTATTCATTTATTTATCTTTTTTATTTATGTATTCATCTATTTCCTTCTTTCTTTCTTTCTTTCTTTCTTTCTTTCTTTCTTTCTTTCTTTCTTTCTTTCTTTCTTTCTTTCTTTCTTTCTTTCTTTCTTTCTTTCTTTCTTTATCTGTTTATTTATTTATTCGGCCTTTAAGCGGCACACGTGTGACCGGGCTGTCTGGGTCCTGATGGCGGCTGCCGGCCCTCCTGACCGGTGGCGGTCCTCCTCAGACGCGGGCTCCTCCTGCTGTCAGACAGTCCATCATTAGCTGTCTGCTGCACACCTGGAGGCAGAGCCAGCCAGGTAATTACGGAGGGCACAGCCGTGTCTGCACGCAACCAGCATTAACCCATCGGCCTCATTCAGAGAGAGAAAAGCTTTTGTTGCTGTAAGGAGAGAAAGTGACAATCAACCCCTGACACGTCAAATAAGACTGAACTGATGTCTCCGGGCCTTGAGCTAATTAAGCCAGGAATTTGCTGTTGCTCTTTCACCAGGCTGCAGAGCTGGAACCAGGCCAAGGCCACGGGACCAGGGGAGCTGATCCGCCACACGTTTATGGATGGAGACGCACAACCTAAAAACACACACACACAAACCCAGAAATATTTCAGCCTCTTAAAAGAAAGGAGGACATTTTCCTGCAGGAATGTAGCTTCAGAATTTATAAACTCCAAGAACATACAATTACACGTAGCTCTATTTTAACATGTGTTTGCATCCAAACAATTTTCAGAGTTTTTGTAATATGGCAATTTATTACTTATATATATGTGTGCATAGTTTGGAGTGTTTTGATGTAAAGATGTGGATAAAGTGCTATGACTTATGAGGTATGTGGTGTAAATGTAAATCTGTGCTTTCCTGTTGGAACACGGCAGCAAAAGCCACAACGTGGGCGGCCGTTTCAGGTAAAAGCCAAATGCATGACGCTTCTCTTTTCTTCTGTTTTCCAGTCCTGCATTTGCAGGTCACACATAAGACGGCTACTGCAAAGCTAGGGCAACATCTCAGAGGTTGAGGACAATAAGAAAGTGGACGACATTATTCCGATTATTTCACTTGAAAACATGAAAGGTCGACAGAAAGAGAATGCTTTAACCCTTTATCATTCTGAAAACAGGACAAAGGCAAACCATTAAATGCTAAAAGGGAGTGTGTTTTTTTGTTGTTGTTGTTAGTTTGGGCCTCCTTTAGGGCTCTCACGGCTCCACAGATATGAGCTGGTCATAAACAGCCAGCTGTGGTTTAGCTCTGACCTCTGAAATAAGAGAGGGCTCACCTGGAGAAGTCTCATCTGGACAGCAGCAGCAGCTTTTTTTTTTTTTTAGAGAAGTAATGATCCCCTCACAGATGTGCAAGATACCAGCAATGTGTGCACTAATCCAGCATTATATGAATGCAGATGCAGGTCTTTGAACACGGCTTACACAATGAAGACAGATGGCAGCTCTCCTCTTAAGTCCAAAAGGGATCGTTTTCAAAAAGAATCTCGTTTTTTGATACATCAGATTATTGCACATTTTTACACTTTACTCCAGTCCCTCCTGGATAGGAATGCATTTGTAAATGTAACTCTGCGTTTTGAAAGAATTTAAAACCAATCCATTTGCAGGTTTTTATTTTTATCTCTGCACTTATGGGGTGTATTGATTTTTTTGCTGTTTTTCTTTTAATGGAAAACAAAGACTATTCAAGGTCATTGGCAACTGCACTGCAACTTTTTCTATTTTTTTCTTTTTAGAGACGGTGTTTACCACTGTGACCAAGTGCCACATGTTGTTTTTAATAATGATAACAATAAGAAAGCTTTTACAGCTCCGCTCTCAACAGCAGAGTGTTTCCTTTCATCTAAACTGGGCTCAGTACGTTTATCCCCTTTTTCAGACTACAAAAAAGGTTTCAAGTACAAATATGTGACCTTAAAGTACATGTTGTCTCGAATCTTTTCAAATTTGAGAGAATATAGCAGGCCAACTGATCCAGCATAAATGAATTGCTAATAGGCAATTGACTGTAAATCCCACAATCCTGTTTGAGCTTTTAAATTAGCTCTTTGAGAAAATATCTATTCAGGGAAGGCAAATGAAGCAGAGGCAAACCTGCAGAGAGAAAACTGCAGCTCTCTGTCTGCAGGGACACTTTTAGTCATTCAGAGCAATAGTCTGCAAAGTCTGTCCACAGAAAGTGATTAAGCCTGTTTGCAAAGTTGCTTAATCTCTTTTATCGCCTACGTGGCTTTGTGAGTGAGACAATGTCAGAGGAGCAAACAGGCCTCTGGAGGTAGGAGGAGCACATCAGATGCTCCCATTTATGACGCTTTCAGATATTCAGTCTTCATATAACTTTGTACAAACTGCTTAGAGGTGAAAGTTCTTTGTGAATATGTGAAGAATTTGTGTATGATTGGGAAACGCTTTGCCTTTTGTGGTTTGATAAGGAGGTTCACAGTAAATTTGCTTTAGTGAAAGTGCCATCTGCACTCTGAGATCAAGTCAAAACTGGTTGTTCCGGAGTTCAGCAGCAGAAATATGGCCCCCTGTTCAGCACGACTAGCGTGAGCATACTATCAGCTGAAGCTTATCTCTGTCCGCTGCCAGACAGTCATAATGAATTTATCAATTAGCCCTGGCTGGTGTGTGCCCTTGGGGCCGCCGTCCCAGCCCTAAACTGAACCACCATCAGTCATCCTGTCAGGGAAGCAGGAAGTTGAGAGCAGCATAGAAAAGGGTTTTTCTTTAGGCTCTGTCATGAGAAAGCTTCAAAAATCAGAAGAAACCTTCCCTCCCATGCTCATTTTCATGTTGCATTGAGTGGCAGCTTACCAAAATAATGTTCCACAAGGCTGCAGGTCAACATGTAACATTTCAACTTTGCTAATCTAAAATTCTAGGATTTGTGCAAACATTTCTGGTGTTTTTCGTTTCAGGGCCATTTCAAAGCAGGTCGGATTCCCTCGTGGGGCCTCTGATGATGTGCCTCCCCCCAGGGGAAATCTGCAGTACTGCTCACAGGAGACCACTTCAATTTTATGTTACACAAAATAAACTTTATTCACATTTCCAACAGGCTTTATACAAAACACATTAAATGCTTAATATGGACAATATTTTCATTTCAAAAGTCATAAAAACACATTAAACTTTTAAAGGTAAATACAGAGGTTAACACAGTGAGCACATATAAATCTTTTAGATATTTGTAATGCAAACTCAAGTCTGACTCTTATTTTCACGGATATATTCCTGTTTTCAACAGGTATGCTTGCAGCGTTTCTTCCTCAGTGCAGTTCATCTTCAAACCGAGCTGAGAGGAAACGGTTAGACGCGTCAGTGCACGCAGGTTGTGCTGGCTCTGGGAGGGGAGCCGCTGTGGTTTAACCACTTGAAACTGACAAACAGCTGGTGGTGCTGCTCAGTCGGTATTTTCGTTGGGCTTTGCGAGGCTTGCTTGGAGTGGACGGGGGCGAGGCCACGCTGAGGCTCCTGACCTTGCTGAAACTGTTCCTCAGGCTGTCCCTCCGGCTCTCCGAGGTGCTGCTGGTCTCCTTGGAGGTGAAGGAGTCCGGGCGGCACAGGCCGGCCCTCAGGCAGCAGCAGCACAGCAGCTGGGCGATGGCCTGCCTCATGTCGCTGCTGCCCAGCGCGTAGATGATGGGGTTCAGCCCGGAGTTGAGCACCGCCAGGGAGATGCAGAAGTCGGCGCTGAACAGCAGCGTGCACTGCCGCGACACGCAGAAGAAGTCCACCAGCAGCAGCAGGAACAGCGGCCCCCAGCACAGCAGGAACACCCCCACTATGGTGATGACGGTCTTCAGCAGGTCCAGGGAGCGCCTGCGGCTGCGCTGGGAGCCCAGCTGAGCACTCCTGTGCACGTGGCAGTAGATGGCCCCGTAGAGCACCCCGATGGCCAGCAGGATGACGAAGAAGATGATGAGGGAGAAGAAGATGTAGGTTTTGGAGTAGAGAGGGAGGAGGGTGGAGCATCCGTCCAGGCTGCACACACAGTTCCAGCCCAGCAGAGGCAGGAATCCGATCACCAGAGCCAGAATCCAGCAGAGGGCCACCAGGCCGTAGATCCGGTAGTAGGTCTTCCTGGTGGACTTCTGGGCCAGAGGCTTGCTCATGGTGGTGTAGCGCTCCACCGCTATGAGCAGCAGGCTGAAGATGGAGGCGGCCAGGGCCACGAACAGCATTCCCTCCCGGAAGAGCCAGAGAGCGGGGGTGAGCAGGAAGGTCTGGCTGCCCGACATGCAGATGTTGACCACGTAGGCGGCCCCGGTCAGCAGGTCGCTGAGGGTGATGTTGGCGATGCAGACGTAGACCCAGCGGCGGCTGCGGCGGATCCGGGAGACCACGGCCACCAGCACCAGGAGGTTCTCCAGGACGATGAGCACGCTGAGGAAGAGGAAGACGGCCATGGAGACGCTGAGGGGGCTCTGGGGGCTGGACACGGTCCGGTTCTGGAGGCGGCCCGTGTGGTTGTAATGCAGCAGGATCACACGGCTGATCTCCGGGGGGGGGCCGTCAGCCCCGGCGCTGGAGTTGGGGGGGCTGGGTGAGTGGTACAGGTGGGGGCAGGAGGAGGCGGAGGTGAGGGAGGCCAGAAAATTCATGATGAAGAGGCTGCACGGGAATGAGTGTGAACCTCCTGAGATCAGGCTGTGAGCACACTCTAACCAGGGGGGCCGCGTAGCACCTGAGAGGGAAACAAAAGGAGTGAGAGCAGTTAGCCTGTAGACCGGAGCAAAGCCAGTACAGAAAGCCTTCCTGGCTGAACTCTGTCAGTTTAAAAGGCATCATTTAAATGCCTCCCTCATGTGAAACGCACTTCACGAAGCTGTGGTTAGGACCGGATGAGTGAGCAGCGGGGGGGGGCATTTAAATCACCACATGGCAGAAATACACTGTTTTAAAGAATGCAGGACAATGCACACATGATATCTAAAACACATTTATCATTTGTAAAGACAGTAATGCATAAAAAAAACACTTTTCAACAATTAACCGTTGCCTAATAACAATTTGTTTTCTCACAAAAAAACTGCAGTCACAACCATCCATCACAATAAATTAACCAGAAATCAGCCTTTAAGACTAAGAAAAATCTAATTGAGTTCCTGTTAGTTTTATTTTAATTCTCTTCCATGCGAAACTCAAACCTGACACCTCGTAACATTTTTAAATTCTTCCAGATATTCTACAGATTAGCCATAAATAGTGTTCCTGTCCTTAATGCATTAAAGGAGCAGCGGTGTTGTGGTGCCCTCCTGGGAGGGGTGTGTGTGGATAGTGCAGTGTTTTTCAACCACTGTGCCTCGGTACACTAGTGTGCCGCGAGTGATGGTCAGGTGTGCCGTAGAAAATCATCCTATTTCACCTAATTGGTCTAAAAAAAATTTTTGATAATTTTCTGCAAATAATATTCCATTTTTGAGTGTCTGTGCTGTTCTAGTGACTGGTGGAGTAATCATGTAATAATTCCTTATGACTAGATTTTTTATATAATTTTGTATATTGAAGTGGACATGTTAAGAGCAATTTGAAAGAAGAAATATAAAATATGATAAAAATACATTTTTGTGTTTATTTGATTCCTATTCAAGACACTTAAGATAAGATAAGAATAACTATAGTGTTACTATAGGCGGCTACAGATTTGTTTAACATTTTTGGTTGGTGGTGTGCCTCGAGATTTTTTCAATGAAAAACTGTACCTTGGCTCAAAAAAGGTTGAAAAACACTGGGATAGTGGATAGTACTCACTCTGGTTGCCGGTGGTGACGGTGAGTGTGTGGCAGCTGTCACTGAGAGCAGATTTTTGCAGCACATTTTTTTGAGGGAAGTAAGCTAAAAGGGGCAAGGTACTAAAGCACCACACCCAGCAAACGTGCACACACTCAAACACACAAGCACATGCAACACCAGGATTACCATCACTTCTGTTCTGTCACCTTATAAAAAGCCCATCAAAGAATTTCACAATCACAGATGTTGAGTATTATTCAAAAACTTTCTCAGGATATCTAAAAAAAACACTTTTCCTGTCCCCCAGATCAACCTGGCTTCCCAGAACATTGCACAGATGCTGCTACTTATGCACAGCATGTAGCATTGCTCAAGTTGATTTATGATAACTCGTGTGAGAAAGTGTCTTTCAAAACGTGTGCCACTCTCCAACAGTGGTCCGAGTTTCGCGTAGTGGCATGACTCAATGTTTGTAAGGATGTGTGGAAAGACGCTCACTTGCACTCACAACTGATTTCAAAAGCTCTTTAAATTGTTTTTTTCTCACAGCAGTCATCACAGAGCACGAGAGAAAAACAGGAACTCCCGATCAAATGGAAAGGCGCCCCTCCCTGCAGATGGAGGGTTTCGTATAGCTCATCACAGCTGTGGTCGAGCTCAGGCCTCAGCTCTGAACACACCAGCCCTGTAAAAAGACTGGTGAGGACTCCGAACACACTCAAAGACAAGCACCAGAAACTGATGAAGCAAGAATGTTCACCTATCAGACAGATCAGAGCTGGTGGACGAACCAATGTGCCCTCCGCTGGGTAGTTTTTAAAGGCAGGGCAGGTTTATTTTACAGCACGTTTCGTGTACAAGACAATTCAAAGAGCTTCACAGAGAATTTAAAAGCAGAAAAACAAGTGTTAGCCCGATTCTTTAGTTGGAAACCTGAGAATAAACCAGAGTAGATCAAGAGTAAAAAATGAAAAATAAAAAATAAACAGAGCAAAAAAAAAAAAGAGTAAAAAATGACATTTATTGGGTCACAGGTAAAGTATTTCAGCGCTGGGCTCTTCACAGAGGAAACCTCTCTCTCAGGGTCTCAGTCGGCAAAGAGCTCTGAGATCTGGGTGTGATGGGTCTTTGTCTTCTAAACTGGGCACACCCCTCAAAAGGAGGACTGGACACAACCAAGTCCTATTGGTTAGTTACCTGTGAGACTGACAAGCCGGATCGTAAATTCATGTTGATGACATTGGAATGTGGTACCAAATGGTGTGTGTATGTGTTGACTTAAAGACGTGGATCTAATGCAGCAGAGAAAGAAAAGAGAGAAAGAAAAGAGAGAGCAAAGAGAATCTGTGGTTACAGCCAGAGACTTCATATAGTTATAAAAGAAATAAAACAATCAGTAATATGCATAGATCATGTGATAGCATACTATGCTAAAGTGAGTATTTATAACCAAATCCTAACACAAGAAAAATACTCAAAATTAGACAGATGAAAAGTGAAGGGAGCGGATAAAATACATCCAGTTTCCACATGCACAGTTAAACAGAAGCGTTTTCATCTGGATTTAAACATCCAGAGTTGGGTTCTGTCTCACGTCTTCAGGAAGTCTGATCCAGATTTTAGGAGCCTGGATCTGAAATGAAGCTTCAGCTGGTTTTGTTCTGTCAGAAAGGTGTTTCTGTGCCCATGAAGAGACTTTTACACAATCAGAGCTGTTTTAGAGTCTGTTCTCTGAGTGACAGGAAGCCAGCGGAGAGACCTAGAGAGCCCTAAATCATAGCACTAAAGAGCTATGATTATATCATAGACACAAACAGGCTCAGTGTCACTGCGCTGTAATCATCATTTGTCAAGGCCGGAATAGAGCCTGAATAAAAACCAAGCCAGCGTCCACAGTCATGAGCAGATGTCCCTTTCCACGCTGAGTAAATGACTGATTCAAACTTTAAAACAAGGTGAGTTTTGTACATGCAGCATGCAAAGCCAGGTGTAAAACGAACGCTAAGCTCTTGATACCGTCAAACATCTGACCTATATTTCAATTAGGCAATGAGGCATGTCATTTTCTGGGTATCCCCCCACGAAACCCAAGTTGCTCATTTCTGATACGACTTCTCCTTTTTAGTCTTCAGGTGTAAAAGCACAGCATGCATGTAAAAATAGCTCTATGTTTTGATATGGGATTTATAAAATAGCCTTATAGAGAGGCTGTTCTAGCAAAGCAAAAAGAAAGAAAGAAATGCACAAGCAGCATCAACCAAAGGTGTAAAAAACACCCATGACTGTTGGAAACGCCCTTACCCTGAAAAAAACTTCAAAACTGCTGAAACCGCAATGTTAAAGCCTTAACCACATTGTGTGTGTTTAGTTGTGTAAAAGTGTGGTTCAACCAAAAGCAGAACTTCACCTGTAGTACTAATTTCTCTTATCTGTTTTAGCAGCTTTTTGTTGAAGATTCAACACACTGAAGTCCAGAAGAGACTGAAAGAAAAATATTCAAAACATTGTGTATTAAGTAATCACCAAATTCTAACAATGCCGCCTGATGTGTGACAAATAAATAAAAGAAAAATAAGTGAGATTGTTCCTTAACCCAGGTGCCTGTTGATATTGTTTTATGCAAACTTGTTCTTGTTATTTTTTGTTTTTGTCTTTTCCCACAAATGAGGATAATGATGTCACAACAACAGGAAATTAGTGTTCTATGAGATCTGCAAGGAGTTTATGAGGTGAAAAATCATCTACTGTTTAAAAAAAAATCAGCCCATACCAGAAAGACACAGCTTCTGCTCTCTAAAATTGACAGTAATTTAAACATACATCGCCAACCGACTCCATAAATCGGACAGATGCAAGACTTTGTGTTGTGGTGTTATTTCTGAATTCAAAACCAGAGGGAAGTTTGTCTGCACCCTCATTGGACTTCCAGTTGAACTTGACGGATACTCCAGTTTAAATTCTCTATCTTGGACATGAGGTCACTATCAGTTGAATCACAAAAGAGCAAACAGTCTGAGCTAATTAAAACCAAACCATCTTGATGTGGAACAGAAGCTGAAACAATGCCGGCTGCCGGCGCCCAATGACAAACATGCCAGTTCTTTATGAGGTTATAAAGCCTGGATGGAGTAAACAACGAATGGAAATGCAGAGCAGCTCTAGTCCTTCAGCAGAGCCTGCAGAGAGTTTATTAAATGCTACAATCAGAACTGTTGATTAGCTCATTATACATGAGCCAGAAAAGATTTCTCTCTTTATCATACTGTTGTATTTCTGTTCAAAAGGGAACTGAAGCTGTGTCGATAAAGTGAGTCCATCAAGTCTATTTAATAAAAAAGTTACTCTAATTCATGACAGATTTTTTTCACTTTTATTTGATCATGACACCGATTAGCTTAATTTATGAACCACCCATTTCCAACAGAGGTTGCAAACTCCCTGCCTCCTGGTCAGAGGGCAACATCTGGTGGCCACCAAGCGAGATTGCATCTTTTTTTTGGCAAATAGGAAACATCCAGCTGACCACTAGTTTGCATTTTTATTGCTTTGTCCCCAGAGATTGTGATCATGGTTATAGCAGCTTGTATATGTGCATATTTGTTTATTTTTAAACCGTTATGGTTACAATCGTGGCACTTTTTTGATACAACTCACTTTAACATCTCAGTTCCTGGATATGAACAAACTGTTACATGTAGGTCTCCTTTCACATTTTACAGCCTTCAAACAAATAAATGTAGCATGTTAGAAATATTTATCGATGAAACAAAAAAAATGCTCTTCCCCTTGATCTTTTTACTGGTGCTCCAGAAGCTGAGATAAACTGAGAGAACAGAGCTGGAGGAGATCAAATTCAGACATGATTACCATTAAAAAAACAGCTGAAACTGATAATACCATGTAGGAGAGATAGAAGAAGTACTCATTGACTTCGTTTAGTAAATTTACAATAAAAGAAAAAAACTGAGAAGAATTTCTGTTCTGTAAATTTGAAAGAAAATCATATTCGATGCAAAAAAGTAGTCCCTATTATTATTTTCAGCCTTAGTTATGGAACCTTAGCAGGTCATGAAGTAACTTATGATGGTGCCAATGAATATTAAGATGGATTAGTTGGAAGAAAATAGCCCATTTCAGACCAGAAAATGGTCTAAACACATAACATCATCTATATGAGTGATTCAAGTTGCTTTAGCTTTAAATTAGTGTAATTATAAATGTCATTGCGAACATGCTGGAAACTGTGATGTTTATTTTTTAATGGTGGATTATTTATTTCTCAAAAAGTTGAACCACAGCAATATTGCAATCATTATTATTATTATACCAGGCCTTAGGTTGTATTCTGCTAAATGACATGACATTTGTCATCAACATTTGGTCTGTGTTTCATTTTTAAAAACATAAGAGATGCAACTATGATGGAGCTATTTAATATTAACTAAAAAATGTGAACATATTTAAAAAGAACTTGATGTCCTGCTGTAAGTTTCACATCTCTCTACAGACTTCCCTGTAGAGCTCCCTCCAAATATAGCTTTTTAGTGACAAAGAGAGACAGAAAAATGCATTTCTACTCTATACGGTTGAACATCTATCTGTATCATAAAAGGAGGAAGTAATTTATCAGCTCTGTGCAGAAACACTTTACGGTCCCCGGACAGAAGTTTATCTCAGACCTATTTCAGTAATGTGTGCATTTATGGATGCTTTCTTGATCTTACAGGTCTATATTTCTATATTGTTTAGAGTTATTTTGAAAAGAATTGGCATCATGCAAACGTGAAACATCTCCTCAACAATATTGTACATTTCCCCTTTCAACTTTGACATTACATACAGTAGTTTCAAACAAAGATCGCATGACAATATCGGGAGAGTAAAGCTAACTAAGTATTCCTCTTTGTTTTTATAACTTATCTCCATGTTCACTTATTATTTTCCACATAAAGGATAAAAGTGCCTGTGGCAGCATCACCGAGGCTCTGGAATAATCTGCCCTGGCACACACTCGATCTTATTTCCTGCAACTGTGATATCTGTACAGCACTTTGGTCAACCCCGGTTGTTTGAAATGTGCTTTATAAATAAAGTTTGAGTTGAGTTGAATAAATGAATGAATAAATAAATGAATGAATAAATGAATAAATAAATAAATAAATAAATAAATAAATAAATAAATAAATAAATAAATAAATAAATAAATAAATAAATAAATAAATAAATAAATGTTATTACATTTAATTATATCATATATTTCTCGCTATATATATTAATAATAATATTACATTTATTTTAAATAAATAATTTCCCTTTGGGATTGTTAAAGTATTTGTGATTCTGATCTGAATAGGTGAGAAATCCGGGGCCGTGTAAAATAAAATAAATAAATAAATCATTTTCAATTATTTCACATTTAATTGTATTATTTTAATTATATTATACTTTAAAGTACATATTAATAATGAACAATTCCTATTCTAATCTGAATGGGTGCCGCTTCCTGCTGTACCACCGCCGTCCGCCAGCAGGGGGCGCTGCCGCCCCGCGGGGGCCTCGGAGCAACAGGGCGCCCTCATTGTACAGAATCTGCCTTTTTCCTCAACTTTTTTTTCAGCGCTCGCGCTGCTGCTGTTATTAAGGCAGGAGAAAGGAAGTAGCGACAGGCTAGCTGCCTAGCCGCTCTGAAACCGCACTCTGTGACAAAAGGGGGGACTTTTGAGCCAGCTGCTCCAAAGAAAGCGACACTTGGTGATTTAATAGAAGCGTTAAAGGAGGATGCGATTTATTTTTCTCGCCTGGTTTCGCGTTGTTTCCGCTCCGGTTTCAAACCTTCTAACTGACTGAACGGTGAGCTTTGTCTGGGGACTCAGCCGTTGTTAGCCAGCTCCGGGCAAGTCGCTGTGGTTTCTATGACACGATAAAAACAAGGAAACGAGGGGGAAAAGCTGCGACGTGGTCCTAAGTCCACTCTTCCGTGGTGGGTCGGGTCGGGGGAGAGCAGCGAGGATTCCAGCCGGACAATGAGGCGGCCAGCCGGGAAAGGTGGGTGAAGACTGCCCCGCTCGGTAAAACGTTTGCGCGGAGCTCCGTGTGGCAAAAGTTAGACGTTTGTCCGAAAATGTTAGTGTTTTCTGTTGCTCGGAGATAAGGCTGTTTGTACGGTGGCCGGGCTGTAGTTTGACAGACATGTGGGGGGGTTTATATGGACGTTAACCTGTTTAACGCGCTGGGTTAGTTTGAATGACGTTGGACCGAAATGGGGCTGACTTGGTCTGGATCTGGATCACCAGCAGAGTTTCCTGCTGGGGCAGATCGCAGCAGAGTCTGTGCAGGAATCAGCCCAGAGTGTGGGCTGGTTTGTTGAGGGGGCAATGGGCAGACGGAGCCTGACCCCCCCCTGACAGTGGGCCGTGGCGTTTGTTTGGCCGCACGGCTCGCTTTGATTTCTGCTATAATTGGTGCAGACTGTCATAAAACCGAGCCAGATCTGTTTAGAGGAGGCAGCTGCAGCTTAGCTAAATGAGCAGTTTGCTGTAACTGATCTTTTGTGCATTTCTGACTGCAACAATGAAGATAAACAGAGAACAGTGAGGCATTTTAATACTGTTGTACTCTGCTATTAACCTTAAGTATTATGTACCCCCCCCCCCCCCCCAGATAATACAAATGTGTCACAACTAACTAACCTTTCCTCTGTACTTTTAAGGGAAATATCAGAAATGACTATTTCTTCCTATTCCAGTTTCTTTTTGATGTTTCCAATTGTGCAAAGTCAGTCTTTTTGTTGATTCTGGGGGGATTAGCACAGAGATGTGACTTGTTTTCTAATGTTGATCAAGCTGTCATGTGTCATGTGAAGGATCAGTGTTATTTTATATTCATATATGATAAGAGGAAACTTCTTTTATTCTTCTGCTCTTTCTTTAGCTAACTAGAAGTGCATTTCTTCTAGCTCAAGCCATGGGTTTACATTTTTTCAAGGCCACAGGTCGAGACTCATGTTTTTAGGAATTAATTTTTTAAAAGCAATCAAACTTGAACTGGAAATGACTGAAATCACCCCATGGACTGATTAGACATGAGAACCTTCTCTTGCTAATAATGATAATGATCAGGTACCCATGTACTTTATCATAAGTGGAATTTATGCCTCAACATGTTAATGGAGGCCTGCTGAATCAATTAGACTGAAAATGCTTCCTCTTTATCAGTTTTTGCAGTGCAATCTATTTAAATGGCATTATTATTATTTAGATGGGAATGCATAATTAGCATCCATAGAATACTTCTGTGTCGTCCACAACACCTTGGTGTTGGGTTTTAGTCCCCTTGAAGTGCTTTAAAGTACTCAGGCAGCCCACAGAATGGCTCGCTGCCATCTATTGAAAGAAACAGACCATATGGCCCCCTGCTAATGGTTTGTATTCTGCGAGCCCTGCCGCAGATCTGTGACAGTGGTTTAGGATAAGAAGGGGGATGGGACTACGGGGCAGAGACCCTGCAGCTCGGCTTTAGCTTTAGCTGGGAGCCATCCCAGTGGATGGTAAAGTTAGCTGGCTCAGTCTGAGCTCTGCTGCCAGCTCAACAAATCAGAAAGAAACCTCTTTGTTCGTGTTCGACTTCCTTGCTTTTTATCTGCCTCTCATCAGTAGTACTTTCCCCAGATAGCTCAGAATGGGTTTAATGAGCTCTCTCTGCCTTACAAGTTCACAGAGCTGTTTGTTTCATCTACAAAAGACTGAACTCTTGAAAATACTTTGGGCTTGTTGGAGGAACTTCTGCTGTTTCCTAATGCAACGCTAATCAAGCTAAAGGTGCTTTTACCATGACATGACACCCACATCCAACATTAAGCTACATGGACATGCCCCTTTTTCTGAAATGAACGGAGAGGTGGGTGAAGGTTTAGAGCTGAACACTTCATTTCTACACCAACGTAATGTGACATAACTTGTCTTGTGGTCAGCCATGTTTGAGCGCTTTATTTTTAACTGATGACTAGTTGCGGGGCTGTTTTTCATTTTAGAGAACAGAAAAAAAACTTTGCAGTGGTTGCAACAGGTCTGTCAACAGTTTATCTGTGTTTCTTATCTGAAGTGCTTTCAAGGCTGAGTGTGTGGGGTTTCTTTCCCTTTTTGAAGTATAGAGAAACTTCAGTTTCTGCTTTTTGAAAGGTGAAACATGTGGAAAGTTCAGCTGAAATGGGGCCGCGTGATGAACTGAGAACTTGTAAGTCGCATTTCACATTTAATTCAACCTCAACTTTGCAGAAAATGCAAATCGACTCAACAAAGTTGAGAAAAAAATGCAAGAGATGCACTAAACCCTGTTTGTAAAAGTGTCCCTGTGACAGATTTGGATCTGACAGAACAGGAACAGAGAACCAGTTTGAGCTTTGAGCACAGTGATGCAGCCCTTGACTATGTAGGCTACCTGTAGCATGACACAGACATCTGCTGCCTCACAGCCAGCCCTCACCTCTAAGTAAAACTATTAGGTCACTACGTGGTCAACAATTATACTGTGTTTTTCCACTTGAAGGTTGGTGAATGTCAGCAGAATTGCATCCAGACTTTGTGAGCAGGGATGTCCCAGTCCAGCTTTTTGATACAGATTCCCAGTCTATCAGAGCCTGTACTAAAGTTTAAAGTTATTTATCTACTTACTTAGTTGTCAGACTCATGTTGAACAGGGATTTACTCTGATAACAACTACCAGCTGAATTAGGGGAGTCTGAATAACACACTGGTTGGTAAAGAGACACTGACCTGTTTATTCAGGGAGAAACACAAAATAGACCAAATTATAAATAACAAACAGAAATGGCATCAGTGAACAGTAAAAAGTGCAAATTATTTTTGTAAACTGTATTTAAAGGCAAAACACACTATGAACTCAGCATCAGAACTCTGTTTTACATCCAGCTCTTCCTCTTTTTGGTCCTTAAGGATCAAATAAGATAGATTAACATGGCCGTCTTAATGGTTAGGACACAGAGCTGTGGATTAGAGATGCTAACGCTCTGTGTTTAAGGAATTTGTGTTGGACTTTTCTTTAAAAACTGGATCTGGAGTCTGGATCGGTGGTTTCTCCTGCTGGCCTATTCGCATTTTTTTGCAAATATCAGCGGCCGATGGGATCCAGATATGGGATCGGGACCAGCCTAGCTGTCCTCTCTCACCTTGCTCTCCGCTTCAGATGCTGTCGTCTCAGAGGAAATGCTTAAGAAGGCATTTGATGAGGCCTAAAACACTCCCCGCTCGTCTCCAGCCATGCCTGTGTTTGCACTGATGCATATCTGATCTTAAACAAACAGGTTTGTAGGTCTGTATGAAGAATGTAGTCTGGATTGGAGGTGAGGGGGAGCAGTGGGATCTCAAATTGTATGAACATTGAGTAGGTAATGAGCCATTTTGTTTAAAAAAATTTTCGCAAACGTATGTCTCAGGGTCTGTTTCCACAGATGGAGCAGAGACAGGCTGGTTGTGAAGGGCCCGGCAGGCCCGCTTAGACCTGCACAGGCTTGTTTTTCTATTTACGTGCATACTCATGAGGAAAATGTCTCTTCAATAGCTCTACGTCAGAGGAGTTCCAGGGCAAGTCGGAGTGGGCGTCACTTAGCTCTTTATGTGCTAACGCGAGTATTTAGATACAGCAGAATCACCCGTCAGTCAGGAGCTGAAAGCCGCTTCCCCTTCTGTCTTCAGCAGATGTTAACAGCTGGACTCAAGCTGACAGTCTCATTCAGTATTGACCGTTTGAGGATTTATAGATTTATAAAGGTGGTAGAAGGAATGAATGGAAAGAAGGAGGTCAAGGAGAGGAAACGGGACACCGATGTGCTTCCTGTACGTACAGTGTGTAAGTGCTCAGATTAGAGCTGTCACAGGAATGCTCTAGGGTTTGCCTCTTTGTCCCAGGAGAGTGAGAAAGAATAGCCCAGCCTTGTGTGGAGAGGACTAACCTCATTTTGCTGAGGGAACTCTGAACCAGGTGGGGAGCAAACAAAAGTTCTGAAGGTTTGGAGGGGAGGAGCAATGGGGTTTTTGTTTGGACAATATCCTTAGTTACTGTCCCAAACTGCTCTTTCTATGTGGTCACGTGAATTTATGGGCTTTATAAATAGATCCAGCTGTAATGAAAGGGTAGAAGTGAGGAAAGGCCAGAGTGGCTGTTAAGGGATGGCCTACTTACACTGAAGTAGATTGTTATGCCTTCATCCTGGTTTAGTATTCCCAGACACATCACCTCAGACTGATCAGGAGCAAAACACGATTGGGATTTGGGTTCTCCAGATCACTGTCAGCATCGGCCCAGATTTGATTTAATTAACTTTTCTGGTAGCGTCTCTCCTTAACTGTGATCTAACTAGATGTCATCTTCAAATTAACAAAGCTGAGCCACATGGGAAAGTATTCAGAGATGTGAACAACAGACCTACACCTGATCTCTGCTCACCCCCCACAGCCAGTTTGCTGCTGGTCAGCAGGACAACGGGACATTTTTCTTCTGTCCCTCCTGCTGCTTAAGTAGTACTCTTGCGTCTGTTGATACACACTGATTACTCAATGGCCATGGGGAATTTAATGAGCCTCTCGTTCGGTCCGCCCCACAGTCACCGATCCTCTCCCTGGGCTCTGGATTATGGGCACAGATAGGACACGCCCTGGGGCTCTAGCTGCTGCAGCATAATCCATCCATTATCAATACCGCTTATTCCCTGTTGGGGTCGCGGGGGGAACTGGAGCCTATCCCAGTGGTCAACGGGCGAGAGGCAGGGTACACCCTGGACAGTCCGCCAGTCCATCGCAGGGCCACACACAGGACAAACAAGGACAAACAAGCACTCACACTCACATTCACTCCTAAGGGCAATTTCCCCAATCTCCAATCAACCTAACATGCAGGTTTTTGGACTGTGGGAGGAAGCCGGAGAACCCGGAGAGAACCCACGCAGACACAGGGAGAACATGCAAACTCCACCCAGAAGGGTACTGGTTCCCCCGGGATTCGAACCCAGAACCCTCTTGCTGGGAGGCGACAGTGCTAACCACCACACCACTGTGCCGCCCTGCTGCAGCATAATGTAAAATGAAATCATCATTCCCTGCCATGACTAATGCGAGCTGGTCACATGCCCCATGTTTGTGTCCCACCATCTACACATCCTTTTTCTAGTTTAATCATGTTTTTATCAACCGCTAGGTTTGGATAATTACCTTGGAAATATAATATTTGCAAAATCTAGTACGCTGGCTCATTAGTAAGTCAAATGTTTGTTGAATAGAGGTGGAGCACAAGTGTGCACAGAATGAATATGAACTCCGTTTTTTTGCCTCTCAGTGGCTCTGATGTATGTCGGCCTTTGGAGGACAGTTGCCATCTGTGCATGCCAGTGCACAGCGGTTGTGGTTTAAGTCTGTCCCTGCCCACGGATTGAAGCTGGACCCGACCCCCGAGTGCCTGGAGGGCTGTGAAGAGTGACCACAGAGGTGAGAGAGAAAAGGCCCAGACAAGGAAGGGCGCAGAGGGGAGGAGAGCTGGAAAGAGGGAATAGCATCTGAAGGGTGAAGGAGACGGAGCAGGAACAGTAGACCTTGGCTGTGTGCTCGCAATTGGCCGAGCTCCGGTCTGTTCTGTTTGCTTTTGCTCTATTTTTACCATTCAGTCTGGTTCTAGTCACTGCTGAATGACTCCATCTGCCAGAGAGATTTCATCTGTCAGAAATCACTCAGGATGTCTGGACCACGTAGCTGAGGGGGAGCGTGAAAGACATGGCACGTTTGTCAGGAAGAAAATGCTCTACCTTTTGGAAAATACCTTCCCTTAGTCCTACCTTAGTGTATACTGGGTTTTTGTAGCTTGTGGAAAGAAGCCTTAAGTTACCATCCATCCCACTTCTTTGAAAATGTGCAGAAGGATAGATAAAATAACTTTGCCTCAGGTTTTTGGGGTTAAGAGGCCATCTCTAATGTTCCATTACGCACCTGTTGATGGGTTCAGGAGGCACCTTTCTCCCACTCCTAGCTTTTTTCACTTTAGCCTCTGGTTTTCCCATGATGCTTTGCCTGTCTCTATTCCTCATAAGCTGGTTCCAGTCCCACTTTCTTCCTGCTACCTGTGTTGTGTGCCTCCAAATACCATCAGTTGTGACACTAAAAAAAGCATTTGTCCACCTGTCCGGGCTGTGTTTTAGGAATGAGGTGTGTGTTTGCAGGCAGGATCCAGACGCAGTGCGAGTAAGGGATTTTTAATAAGTTTGTACTTGGTGCAGTGCAGTCCTGTTCTGGTCTTACAGTGGAGTCATGTGTTTGGGAGGTGTTTTTAGGGCAGGATAACCCACATGAGTGTGTACAATAATCCCCTCTGTCTGCCTCCTTCCCCTCACTTCCTTTTCTCCTCTCTTCCTGATTTCTGTTTGCAGCTGCCTCACATCTCCAGATGCCTTACTGTATTTTCTATGTGGGTTTATGAGGCTAAACGGAGAGGAAGTGTTTCCTGAACTGGAGACTATATTAAGCAACGACTAATATCAAGCACACACGGATCAAATACATGCTTTCTTTTAGGTTTATAGTCTTCGTTTATAGTCTTCTTGATAGAAGGAAAGGTATTTTTCCTAATGGCCACAATTAAATTACCATCTGCTCAAAGAACCCATGAACACTGAAAAACAGAACCACAACAGTAATCTCTTCAGAAATATGACCTTCATGCCATTGTATTTAAATCTCACCAAGTTATCTTCACATGACTTTAACCAACTCACTCATGTAGCTCCAGCTAACACTTCATCGCCACAATATGTTCAGAGCAACAAAAAACTCATTTTGTGAATTTTGAATGATGATAATCTAGTTAATTATTTTAATTAACATGGCTTCCTGATAAATGAGGAGCTCTCTGGCACGGTCAGGGGTCAGTGTGGTGTCGCCTCTCTGAAAAACGTCCTACAAATACCAATCATGCCAGATTGTTAGTTTCCATTGCACTTTATTTGTCGACTGCTGGTTTCAGTACGGGTTTAAACCAGTAAGGCTGCAAGGACCGCATGGCAACATTTTCCAGACTGCCACCAACAACTAGCATGAAATCCCAAAAGAGTCCTGCCACTCCACTCTGCGCAGGGCAGACTTTCAAGCCTGGGATTTCCTTTGTTCAAATTTGAATGCTCATTTACATGAGAGCTCATCTGTGCTATTTTTGCTGCTTGTGTTATCGACACAGGAGCCTGACCTAGCAGGTTACAGCAGAAGAGGTGGGGAAAGGGGGGGGACCTGGGATTTAATTATGGAGGCAGCAGAATGGAACTCACCACTCTCACATCTGGGCTGGGTTAAAGCCTCAGTGCCAAATGTTGAGCAGTGGGGGGGGGGTAGTGCAAGGTCCCTCCCTGGGCTCTAGGATCACAAATCCACTGTGAAATGCACATGAAATAAAGCTGGGACTAAAAGTCATTTTGTTTTGCAGTGATAGAAAAAGAAGGCAGGTGAGAGAGGCATGGGGTCAACTGTCCCAGCATGTTTAAGGCCAGTCGGGGCCATGATCGGGTTTACTCTCCCCCCATTTTTAGGCCTCTGTGCGTGCGGTTTGGGGTCATGCCTACCTCGCAGGGATGTCAGAGCAACAGCAGGCCCTTCTAGTTTGTCGATATATGACGGACACATGATATTGGGAGTGGGGGATCAATGCAGTGTGCTCTGATGACCGTGTCCTAATTGATTAGCGTTGTCTGTCAAAGTTATGGTAATTTATTGGGTCAGACAACTGGCTTTGCACTTAGCAGTGGGTTGGAAAGCCAAGCACCCCCGTCATGGCGATGTAGAGTCGCGGATCATTTATAGTTTTGGTTAGGATCTCCAATAATGTGTTTGCCTGTTCTTTAATTGTATGTCAGCCGCGTGCTTCTGGCAGGGAGGATGACTTTGACCCGGCGCAGGGTTTCTGTGTTGCATGAATAGGCTGGTATCACAGAGTCAGAGACTGGAACCCCGTGGCTCTGCCCTCCTTTATGCTCTCCTTTAGTCAGAAGCAGCAGATGCTCCTCGCCTCTGGTTTTATTGTTCGTGGCTGGCCAGCCTGGGAGCTGACTTAAAGCCAGAGACTGGGGGAGGACGTGAGCTTTAAGTGCCTTTTTTCCCCTTTTTCTTCTCTTTCTTTTCGACCAGCGTTTGTCTGACTGAATGTAGTTGGTGTCTGTGGGATGAGTTACTTCCCTGCTTTAGGTACTGGCCCTTTGAAACAAAAAAACGGCATATTTAATTAGGCCACATGGCACCGAGGAAGGGAGGCCTCTGAAGCATTCAAAAACATTTTGGGTGGAACTTCTCCCCCTAAAGCCCTGAGCCCTCGGGCTGATTTACCACCACCCAGCAGCAGCAACAGGAGGAATCTCTCCATTAGTGCATGTGTTTTGGAGAACACAAGCAAAAGGAAGAACACATAGAAAGACACACACACAGTGAATCTGTCCATCCATAGCCTCATCCTCACAAAAGTGCCCAAGGGACACTGGTGCCTGCTTTGGCTGAGAGCCAGATCCTCTCATCTCCATTAGCTCATGAGCTGTAGAGCTGATGGATACCTCAGTGGCCCCAGCTCCCTTTTCCCTGGGGAGGAGAGAGCAGTGTAGCCCCACCACTATAGGCGAGCTCACAGATGCTCCCTCCAAAATGGGTGAGCTGACATATGCAGTTCAAGGCCTGAAATTCAGCGTGAAACAAAGAGGCTACGAACACAATCACTGTAGCTGTTTAATGAAGGCAATAGACTGATAGCTCTGCTATGGGCTGTTTGTTAAAATGTGGAATGACCTACATTGGTCTTCCAGATGTCGGAGGAATGAGTTTGTAAACATATCTGGTGAGAACAGAACTGGATACTTGCAGAGAGATGCGTTTTTTCACTTTTCTGCGTTCTTTGTTTGTTTTTTGAAGATCTTCGGTCTTAGACTGGTGTACCAGACACATTCACATAGATAAATCTGTGGTAAATCTAAAAATGCCCCAGACTAGTTCCATCCCTGTTTGGAGATGCTGATTCATGAGATGTGTCAGGGGTCATCTGGTGATGGTGTAATCATTACGCCATCACCAGATGACCCCAAAGCTTCACTTCCATGATAGGCTCACAGACACACAAAGCACACGTCATCAGGCTTCATTTTTTTTAAAGCATTTCTCTGTGTTTAAAGGAGCGAAAATCAGAGGAGGAACAGTTAATGCCACAGAGTCATACCCAGTATATCACCCTTGTCCTGTGACCCTGCATGTGTCACTCACATCCTGCCTGCTGTTTGAGTCAGGCTGCTGTCTCACTGCTGACTGCTGGCTGTGTTTACACTGTCTGCACGAGTATGAGCGCATTTGTTGGCCTTGGGAGGTCCATTAGGGAGAAAATTTACTGTCTGTAGCTCAGAGTGTGAGCACAACACGAGAGCCTCGAGCACAGCTGTAATGGAGTTCATAAACCCCACAACGACGTGCCGTATAACGGCAAAGGATGTCTTTTCTTTGGACGCTAATTGACGCTCTACAGTAAGAATTATTCATTCTCTTCTTTCATCTCTGCCCTCAAAATATTTGCTGTTTGCTTGTGCAGACCTGAGCACTATGGAGTAGGCTCACTTCTGCCACTGTGACAGAAATTCCTATGTTTCTGCCAACTCCGACGTCAGCTATGAGTCTGTGCTTGTTTCAGGCAGCTCTTTTTTCCTCTTTTCCAAATAGGGATTACGTTTACTTCAAACTTCACATGCCTGAACATACCAATGCACGTTTCTGTTAGTTGTAGAAGAGCAATAGCATTCAGTGTCAAAGGCAGGGCTCTGTAAAGGATAGATCCCCAGACATCTGTCACTAATAGCCCCCCTGTGGTAGGACGGAAAATCTGTCTGTCCTGGGACGTGTGTGTGGTCTTAGCAGAGGAATAAATCACCAGCAGAGACTCCTGCCTGTCTATAAAAGGGTTTGGCATGCTGGGACATCTGCCAAGAAAGAAATCACTTACAAAGAGGGATGCCCAAACATTTATCCCTGCCACACTTTCATGGATGTAAGAAAGATGAGTAGAACAAGACATTCACATCTTGTTTCTGTCCTTGTAAAGTCAAATGTCTCTTTTCACTTCAAAGATTTAGTTTAATTCCCCTAACATTTCTTCGTGTGGACTGATGGAAAATCATCATCATTGCAGACATTTCTGTGTGTGCGATGATAGAATCGTTGTTCTTCTGTAAATAACTTCAGCGTCCGGTCTGACCTGCTCTGTTTGGAAAGCTGGGAGAGAACTGTGTCTGTGAATTGGTGCTGTATAAAAAATGGAATTGAATTGATGTACTCAGCCTGTTTTCTAGTCCGGATAATGAGGCTTTAGGTGGGATGAGAAGTACCTGCTCTTTAATAAGAAATGTCAGCTTTAAGGAGCTTGTTAGTGGTTGACTCTTCCTCCTATCCCCCGTAAGAAGGTAAAGAACCCACTCAGTTATATTCCTGTGCTGTGCTGTCCCCCAATCAGCCCCCAGTAAGACGCTAAAGTGCCAGGCTAAGCCTACGCAAAGCAGACCACCCCAGGCCTTATCTGTGGAATGCGGGGCATCGTCACAGAGGATCTCCTCTGCAGGGAGGAAGCTGCATTATCTCAAAGCCTCCGTCTCCTTTGATTGTCCCCTGAGACCTCTCCTCTCTACGTCACCCAGAGATGTTTACCTTTCTTCTTCAGGCTCTCCCTCAGCTTATTTCTCTTTTCTTAGTTCATAAAGCTTTTTCCCATGCACCGCTGCACAAATGGACATTTAAATCCCTAAATCTCACAGCCAGGAGCAACAGCTTTATATTTTCTGTTTCTGAATCGACTGGAGAGAAACTCAGGAGTTAAAGTGACAAATTTAAACCAGACATGGCTCATGATGGAGGATAATGATGATGCCTCCTTTGTGGTCTCTGCAGTTTTGCATGCCTTGGCATTTTACAGCCTTGCATGTTTTTGGGACTGTGGTCAGCTCTCTTGGCAAACGGCACCAGCTCTTGAAGCTCGTGCCTGAAGCTGCTCTGCTATTCGTTTGGACTCGCTGTTGTGACAGAGAGGGTTCCAGGGTTTTTGTTTTATTTTTATTTATGCCATTTATTTATTTACTCCAAAGATTGTGTTGTCTTTCTCTGAATTATTACGATCCGAGTCTTTTTGTGTGTGAGAGAGAGAGATCCTGTGTGATTATTATCTCTCTGATGTTCCCATGACAGTTGAGGAAGATACAAAAAGTTATCATTGACACAGTTACGCAACAAAATAGAAATGCATGTCACTGAAATGCAAGATCTTCTTATCTGAGCTATTTCCCAGACCATTCTTATCATATCAGCCATTGCAAAGTTTGAAACAATCCGAACAAAAATGCTTTTCTTCACGAGGGCATAAAACATTCTGTGACTCTGTCCCCCGACCCGCTCGATTTTGACTTCCTCCTGCCTGTATTGTTTTTATTTCTGGTGCTATTGGATACTTAGAGATGTGCATTACAGAGTAATGAATTCTACAGGAGGTTTCCAGGCCTGAGCCTGGAGCAGCTCTGTCCGCCCGCCGCTCCCCTGAGGGTGCTCAGCGTTTATGTAGCATGCAATGCTGACCTGATGCTACATGCTACATGCTACGTGATTCACTGTGAGGCCGAACCTTAGCCGGCTGCCGTCTCTGTGTCACCCTCGTCTCTAAATCACTGCTGAGTGCTGAGCTTTCTAACAGGCATTATTAACTCCAGCTGTGTTTCTTGTGATCCGGCTGGTTGCTCCTGAGATACTCTATCCCTGTTTGTTGGTTCTGTGTTAGCTGACTTTAAATGAATGGGGTTGGGGAACATTTCTGCTCTGTCCTGGAACAGTGAAGCTGCCACCCTGCCAGAGGAACCGCAGTGGATGCCGTCAGTAAATCCGGGCATGGGTTGAAGTAAACTAATGAAGAAGTATCATTGTACAATAACTGGAATGCTAATGACAGAGTGGTGTTAGCCCTGACTGATTGAGCACAATGGGATTGGGATCTGGGACTTTGGAACAAGCCTTGGCCCCGTTTCTGCAGATTCACAAATGTGTACAAGCTTTTCCTGATGGGGGACATTTGAAGAAAACCCTACAAGAGCTACAGAGAGGTTTTAAGGCCATGGTTTTTCAGTTGACTTCAATCACAAAAGGCTGCTTTGCAGAGGCAGATAGTGTGAGTATGCAGATAGGAGCTGTTTCAGTGACTTTATCCTGTCACCCAGCTCTGCTCACATGCTATAGCTGTCATCGCACGCATCAGCTCAGAGAGGAGACAGACGTTTAGCCTGTTCGACAGTGTGTCTGTGCAGCCATTACCCCATCTGTGGCTTACCCCAAGCCTTCTCTGTTTTGGTGTCTGTGCTGTCATCACTAAGCGGAAGGGTTGGATTTCTGTGCACCAACTGCAGAAGCAACTTTTGGTTTAGCGTCTGCTGTGAAGTAACTGGAGTGAAGTGAAACGGCCTCTCAGGGCTCAAACAATGCAGCACTTTTAGCTGTTTGTCGAAACGTCTCCTTGCTGATGTCAGCTGATAACTGAATCACCGCTGAAGAATGTTAGAATCTTTTTGTTTTCATGTCACGTGTCTTGTTTCTGGTTTGCCATCATATATTTTTTCACATCTTGATATTTATGTTTAGTTTTCTCCCTGGAGACATTTTGGGTTTTGGTTTCAGTCGAGCCCTTAAAGAACTTCCTGTTTGTGTCTCATTTTATCTGTAAAAGAACTGTATGCTTAACAACTGACTAAACAGAAAGAGGCTTAGTAAGGCAAGTAAGCTGCGTGTCAGGAAGTAGGCGTCACAGTAGTCGGCTGGCTGCTTTTTTTAGACTAACTCTTTGCAAAAGACCCAACAATATTCATCTGGCAACGACCAGCTTCAGGTCATGTCCAAGCTGTTTATAAATCACAAACATACCCGATAAGGTTTGCACACTATACAAAAAGAAATACAAAATGTAAACAAACAAACCAAGTATTGTCACACAAATTTGGCTGAAACTGAGCAGATCAAAATGGAGGCCAACTGTTCCAAAGTGGAGGGTTTTTCATTCAACTTATGAGCTAATCACCAGCCTGGCGGCCATGTTTTGTGAGATGATTGTTGTGTTGCTGTTGCTGCAAGTCACGAGACTGAATCCTGTCCACTGATTGGCTCCTGAGGCCAGCTGTGGCTCCATCACCAGCGTTGGGCTGTGAACAGGAAGAGGCTTGTTGCTGATGGGCTCCCCTTTTTCCCCCCAGGTGCTGCGTGGTGACCCGGAGGCAGTGGCTGTGCGGCATGCTGAGGCCACTCCCCCTGGCTCAGGATGAGTGTGAGAGATGGCCCTGCCACCATGGCAACCAATGCAGGTGGAGGAGGAGGAGGAGGAGGAGGGGGGGATGGGCCTAATGATCAAGATGGCCGCTCATACCTGCTCCAGATCTATCCAAGGCTGGCTGCCCATCCCTCCGCCTGCTGCAGCCTGAGGTGGGTGCCACGTTGTTGGAGCTGGAAAACGTGGTTTATTCTGGTACGGCTTTAAGTTCACCAGGTTTTCCTTTCCTCTTTGTCTTTGTCAGAGTGCAAAAAGATGCAACGGCAGCCTCGGTCATCTCAGACGCTGCGTCGACTCTGGGGCTGGACCCCGGCCGTCTGTACGTGTTGGCGGAGGTGAAGGAATGCGGGGGGGAAGAGTGGGTTCTGGAGGCCGGGGATTTGCCCGTGCAGAGGTTTCTGTTGTGGCCCCGGAAAGCCCAGGAGCAGCATCCTCAGAGTTACGGTTTTTACTTCTTATTACAGGTAAGGATGATGGCTCACAGCTACCGATTTAGTCCCATTTGGTTGATGTGAATACATGAAAAAAAAAACCCTCCCTCTATTTGGACATTGCCTTGTTCTTCCTTCTGCTTTCTCTTCCTCTATGTTGTAATTTTTTTAGAGAAACAGGCACGAAGAAGAGTATTTAAAACCCTCTGAAGCACATTTAAGCTAAGTCTCTTTTTCTTTTGCCCTTTTTCCCCCATGACCTAGGAGAGGAATCGAGATGGCTCCATCCATTATGTCCACCTCCCAACCTTGTCCAAGGAGCAGGAGGTGCAGCATCTGGCTGCCAGGGGCTTCCTTCCCCCTCCCCAGGATGACTTTGCAGACCTCTGCAACCTCCCCGTCCTCAATGAGGACAGCATATTAAACAATCTGCGCACACGTTTTCACAAGAAAAAGATCTACACCTATGCAGGCAGCATCCTCATCGCCATCAACCCCTTCCAGTTCCTGCCCATCTACAACCCCAAATATGTCAAGATGTACGAGAACCACCAGCTGGGCAAACTGGAGCCTCACATTTTCGCCATTGCTGACGTGGCCTACTACGCTATGCTCAGGAAGAGGGTCAACCAGTGCATTGTCATTTCTGGGGAAAGTGGTTCAGGCAAGACCCAGAGCACAAACTTCCTGATCCACTGTCTGACTGCGCTCAGCCAGAAGGGCTATGCTAGTGGGGTGGAGAGGACCATCCTTGGCGCCGGACCTGTCCTGGAGGTGAGGCACTCGTCTGAGCACCTGACACATTATACAACGGATAACGTTGTTATCCTGTTTGAATGAGTATCACTTAATATAATCGTTCTAATAATGACATAAGTGATCATTTGTATTATTAGTAATAGTATTACACTGAGGAGCAAAGCCCTAGTGCTTTTATTTGGTTTGTGGAATGATTTGATACTAACTGGTAATGGATAAACTGTGGCTTAGTCATTCTCATAAAGGATCACAGCGAAACCCAGGAAGACTGGATCGTGTCTGTTCAGTTTTAAAGTGTTAAAAATTATTTTCAAAGACTTTGCAGCCCCTCTGAGGAAGTGCATGTACTGAGCTAGTGGGGCCTCTGAATGCAGACTTTGACACAGATACTGTAGTCTATCCACAAAGAAGAAATGAGAAAAGGGGCAGGGGAAGTTGCTCTGTTAACCCTTTCTTTGCACTGTGTTTTAGTGAAAAAAGGCAGTGAGCTTCCAAATGAGAGTTAGTCTGTTTTCTGGGTTCCACCTTTTAGCAAACGCTGATGTTTTTGATCATGTTCACCGTTCTGGGCCCAGTCTTCGGTTCCTGGCAGTCGTATTTGTTTGATGCCGTATCGGTCAGGTGGCCACAAAACGCCTTTCCTGAGACGAGTGTTTGTGTTGATCCTCCTTTATGCGAACGAGTTCAACAAATGATACCTGACAGCATTACCTGGCTGTGATCAAACAGCAGTGATCGGGACTAAAACACTGTGTCCGCGTGGGAACCTTTAAGAAACTCTGTTTCTAAAGGCTGTTTTTATGGAGTTGGAAATGAGCCTAAACTTTTCCTGATTAGCTCCTGTATATGATCTTTGACTGGATCTATAGCTTCTGGCTGTGCTTCTTCCACAACATATCTCAGTTCAAATTGTATTAATATTCTTTTAAGGAGCCTTTGATTCCCCAATGCCATCAGGAGGTTGACCTAAGTATGAGAACTTTAGCGGGTCAAAAATAAGAAGCCAGATGTGGTGCTCCATCTCTCCTTCATCTTTCATGCCATAACTCTCAGTTTCTATGTTAAACATTAGCTTAATCTAAACCGAATTATACACAAAATGACTACCGTAGCATTTGAACAAGACATCTCACAGCCTGACAAAAGAAGCTGGTGATGTAGGGTGTTTGCAGACATGTTAACAAGCACTGGTGCTCCTTTTTCCACGTGCATCTTTCCATAATCCTCTGTGGGGGGTTAAAGGCTTTCTATCAGATGGCACCAGATCAATGCTGAGTAACTGAAGATATGTGCTATCTTTTCCCTTAGTTAACCCAAATCCAGCTGCATAACAGTTCGTCCTTTACCTGATGTTAAAGCCTCAGGTAACACGGCAGAGAAGAGAGGTGACTCTGTTTTATTGTTTGCTTTTATTCTTGATTCAGTGCAGTTGCATGCATGGTGGTGTCTGGCTAAAATGAGATTCCGACCAGGCCTTTAACAGGACCACTGCCCTTTTAACAGATAAATACAGAGCAGTGGAATTTAGTATTTGAGTCAAGTATTTCAAGGCATTCTGCCACTTCTGTCTTTTTCTGTTAGAAAAGAAACGGGATGTTGCCTTTAAGTAGCCGTAAGACGTCTGCAAACGCGTCAATCAACTGCAGCTCAGTCACAGTTTGTAATGTTTTTAGTTGTCTGCAGAAGCAAAACAACAACAGGAATTTGGCTGCAGGTTGAAGCTAGAGCATGAGGGCTCATTTAAAGGTCACATACAGTAAAAACAGTGATTAGTTTTAGTATCAGTTAGTTTATTTCATAAGCCCAGCTTTGGGCTGATGATTCCTTTTTGTATTTTCTAGTTTCATGTCAGATAGCATATTCAGAGGTTGGTTCTTAAAAGTCAGGGATTAAACTTATGGTTCCCTAAATAAGAAGATGTGAACAGTTCCTTTGCAGTGTTAGACAGCATTTATTCTTTAGATCAATTGGAGTAACGCAGAAGCAGAAAGATGAAGAGAAAGAGAAAAGATGGCTGAACACAAAAAGCAGAACTCCCAGAACTTGGATTTAGTTTGATTGCCTGACTCTTGTGGTGAGCTAGTGGCTCTCAGCCCTCAACAGGAAGTAAACCTCTGCATACTTTTCAGTTTTATTTCACAGCAATTTGGCCAAAAATAGACCTTTTAGCTAGAAAAGCTTTACGTGGAATGTGCTTTATACAAAACACCAAACGGAGCTAAAAGCAGAACCTCATCTGAGGGAGAATTCATGGTAAAAGACAACGTCTCTAAATTAAAAAAAGGGTCAGTAAGCAGTTGTCTGTTCTCTTCAGAATGCCGGACTCGGAGCTTTAAAGACACCGGCCCCTTGATGTGTGTCACTCTGTCAGTCCTCTGGCTCCAGTCGACAGATTGAGAAATGACGAGGGAGTCGAGGAAGTGCTATTTTCCCCTCCATCAGCACAGTTCTGGTCCCTCTCTGCCGCTTACTGTCAGCCCAGCCCGCAGCTGCGGTGGCAGGGCCAGACAGGGAGGACGGTCCCGGACCTCTGGGCTGGTCAGTGGAGGAAGTGGAGATTGAATCTGGACCTGGGGCCTGTCGTTCCCTCACACTGCCTGTGGGAGAGCCCTCCACTTCCCCCTGGCATCCTCACAACATGTAATTGAGCGTTTTGCTCAGAGGTGGAAGCATTAGTGGAGATGGTTACTTTCTAAGTTTTTCCACAGCCTTGCACAGAGACTCTCCCAGTAAATGGAGATTCATAAGATGGCAGATTTTTGCCGCTTGGCTTAGTTCTGGATTCATAAAAGACAAGTTTTAGAAATGTTAGCTGAAAAAAAGCCGGTTTTCTTTGACATTTGGATTCTTGTCCTTCTTGTTGTTGAATCCTAGTGGATTACAGGGGCAGAAGATGTGTGCGTATGCCTGTGTGTGTGTAACCTGGAGCTAGAGTGGAGGTCTTGAGGCCTGGGGATCTCATTTTGAGGAGATGAGATCATTATTTGTGGTGCTGGATTCTGGCTTTGTCCTCCTACTGGCAGATTCAATAACCCCGACCTGACTGGGTGGAAAAACTGCTTTGCTAAAAATACAATGTGCCACTCCTTCCTTTGGAGTGTAAAAAAAAAAGGTTTTAATTTTATATGCATAACAGAAAAGTCTTGAAGGGATGTGTTGGAGAGCTTCTGTGCCCGCATAAAAACCTACTGGAACAGAGCGCGTCACTCATGAAGTGGCTCAACTGGTTGATCCTCTCTTATGTAGTAACCTGTCCACGTCCCTGTGTTCTTCTGCCAGACTCTGGAGCTTACCTGGTTTATTGTCAGCGGCCTAGCCTTTGTTTCGGCATGCAGACGTGTATGTGGAAGGATATATGTTAGAAATGTGTGTGAGCAGTGAGGGGGAGGGTTGCATGAGAAGGAATGAGCATTTTCAGAGGACATAACTTAGGACTGTACTGTTTAAAAGAAATACTGTGAGTCTGCCCAGGCTCCAAAGGCCTCACCTATGAAGTCCAATTTACAAAGATATGTCAATAACTTCATTTCCTCCAACAGCTCTTATTTAAGGTTTGATCCTTTGACCTGAGAAGAACAATCAGCTGCTTTAACACGGTTACCAGTAAGGTGAACATTTGCTTTTATGAAAGACTAAAAACTCACTGTTATTGATATTTAAATTGCTGTACAACGAGTCTTTTCCTTCAGTTGTTCCAGGCAGTGAGCAGATTTTTAACTTAAGGCTTTATGTCAGCCACATGAAGACCACATTCCTGCTCCCAGTCCCCAGCCTCCTCCTCTCAAGTCTGTCTCCCAGCCTCAGATAGGAAGTTCCTATCGCCCGGAACCCTTGAACAGGAAGTGCTACCACACGGGAAGCAAAGGCAGTAGTTCCCTCTGCTGTTAGCTCAGAGCCTGGAGGGGTGTGGAGAGACCGGAGGACTGTATTGTTGTTCAGGAAGTGCAGAGGAGTAGCTGGCCATTCTGTCTGCTGATCTATTGTTGATCTCTTCTGTTTGAGTAGTTATTCAGGGTGAGTGGCTTTGTGTAACAGTCTGGGAAAAGCTGGCATTACAAGTCAGCGTATCACACCGATGAGTCACAGATATTGATGTGTACGGGGAAATAAACGTCCTTAATCCTGTCGTTCTGAATCTTAGCCAGGTGCGGAGCAGTCTTGATGGGATGCCGTGCACAGCTTGCATGTGGCAGCAGGCGGCAGGCTTCTTCAGAGTCTATTCGTGGTGCCCTGACCACACCACAAGCTGGAGGCTTGATGTGGTACTCATGTATTCATGGGTGGAGCTGCTGTAAATGTCTCCAATCTGGTTAAAAAAACAGACAGCAAGATGAGCCAAACTGGTACTTGAAGCTTTATCCTAACAACTAAAAACACCTCTCACATCAATCTTGTGCGTTGACTTTAAATCCGTTCAGGTAAAATTCCCCCTCACCTGTTGTCAGTGTCCAGGCTGGAGAGCGGGCAAAGCCTGGCTCCGGGTTTGGTTTACCAACTTCTTTTACTACAAAATGTTAAGCCTAACAGGGGCCGGTGTCCTATTTCATTACGTGAGCTGCAGCAGAGAGGCGTCACTCCCTGACTCCGTCTCAGATGTGTGTTAAAATGTTGAATTTCCAGTGTGATGGAAGACGTTGTGTGTCGTGGTTTCCTCCTGTAGGGATTGTTGTCTCCTCACAGCTTCACAACTCAGGCCCTTGGAGGCTTTTTTTATTTCAGCTGTTCCTGGTTGAAGCCTCAGAGCACAAGTCTTAATTAGGATGGAGCACCTAAAGCAAACCTAAACCCTGTTTGTGCTGCTGTCTGTTGGGATGATTAAGTACTCGTACTGGTAACCCCTTTATATAGTTGGGGAAAGGATTTCATTCACTATAAAGTTGGTTTAAGGACGAACCTGATTTGTTTTCCTGTCTTTGCTAAGAATAGCAGAAATCCATTACTATCAACCATTTCATCCTGAAGCAATTACAGATTTTTTTCTTCCTAACCACCACCACCACCAGGGTTTTATTTCCATCATGCTGTCCTCAAGCCCCAGCGACTTTCCACAGCATTTGAGTTGGACTGGCCAAGCTGCTGTGTAATAAGGGGCCAAATAATTTATGACACAAGATTCTGTCTTTGTGCCCATCCACAAAGCTTCAACTTAAAATCATGCTCCATTTATTTGGACTTCTAACATCCGGACAATCATCTCTTTCACCTAAAGTACCACTCGTTTAGCATATTAGCCGTAGCTGTCCCTTGTAAAGGATTCATTCATTGAGCTCCCAGTCGTTTTGCTCTGGAACTGGAGCATTAAAAGACCATTTAAAGTTGGATTTTGATTACTATTATCATTATAAAGCAACAATACCAAAAAAAGACCCCTTTGATATGATCCACTGTGTGTTTCTGCTGTCTTACAGCTATAGGTGACGTGGCCTACAGGCAGCAAAACATTTACAGTGACTGTTTGAGTGCAGATGACTTAACCGTCCAGGCTTTAACTACAGACGGTAGCACAAATACTGTATCAACAGTGAAGCTACCCCTGATTAAACACTGCATACCTCTGCAGCCTGGATGTCCTGTAATCGACGTGCACGCTGACGTCGGCTGTAAAGCACATGATTGATAGTTGTGGGTTTGAAGTTCCTGCAGCTGAAAGAATAAACGTATCCACCTAGAGGCTCTGTTGTCCACCAAATGTGGGAGCAGTTTTGTGGTAGCTGGATTATTCCGAGTCCTTTGTGGCCGTAGCCATGCTGTAGCGAGGTGTCAGTGTCATGGCCCTGGCAGAGCCTCTGGAAACATTTCATTGGAGCCCTTTTGAAAACCAAGACTACTGGATGAGGCCAATGTTTCAGAGCTCTATCAGCAAGGTCTTACAACAGTAAACGTCATACTTAGAATAATGGTTTTCTTGTTGTTTGTCAGTTGTCGTTTCAGGAGGAATGTTGAAATTATGCCTAAATTGGTAACATATGACAACTCGGAGCATAAAAAGTTGTCTCAGAACTTCAAACCCAGTTGTTTCCTTGAACCTCTTATCTTGTGCACATCATCAGGCTTATTTTCTCTCCTTTTTTAAAGGAGAGAAAGGTATGTCTAAGTGTATAACTCATGTTTTCTGGTGTCTGACTCCTGAGTCGAGCCTGGTGGAGACGGGAGCCTAGCTTGGTTTGGAAGGAGAAGTTTGTGTGTATGTGTGAAGCCGGCTGCATGGGGATGTGAGACTTCATACTGATAGGCTGGGCTGGGTTTTAGTGGAAACGTACACGTAGCAGACTTTCCAGAGAAGCTAACAAACTGGATATCCAAAATGAACCCGTCGAACGCACTCGGAGGGCAGATTTCTGAGGCCCCGCGCGCCCCCTTTCCTGCCTCTCCTGATCCTCCTCCCTCTCCTTTTTCTTCCTCAAACTACTTTTGTACAAACCCAGTTTCGTAAGAATGCAGATTAGACGGCATCTTTCCATGCTCTGCTTCCTCATACCTGCTGGGCCTCCGAGCCAATCAGATTGACTGCTGGTGGACATGTTTGAATACGAATGATGCTGGGAGATGTTTAGAATTCCCTCCATGGTGTACTGGCCTGGGCTTTGCAAAGATTTCCCAGGGTTTTGTACTCCTGCATGCAAGATTTGTGGTGGGAGGAGATTGGAAACAGAACCAGGCTCAGTGGGCAGCTCTGAGTTTGGAGACACTGATAGCTCCACATGTACTTATCCTCAGAGATGGATCATGAATAATAGTTTGTACACGTCGGAATAGCAGAAATAGGCTTAAAAAACTGATCTAAACTGCTAAATGGGACTATGACGTGGTAGGATTTGTGCACACTCACACAGGAGAGGAAGCCAAAGCCCATTAAATTAGCCGGTTGGAGTTTTGTCTGTGCAAGTTCAAGTCAGACTGAGCATATCTCTGGTCACAGACAGCCCAACGACTCTTTCATCATCCATGAATTAGTTATAGTCGCTTTGCCTGTGGAGCCCTTAAGTGTCAAACTAATTCAGAAAAGCTGAGGAATGTGATTATTTTTCTATTATTCTAATAAATCACATTAGATCAAACTTGGTTGTCGCTTGTTCAGCACAAGAGAAAGTGGTGGAAAAAGAAAATAGGTCAGCAGCTCTTTGAAAGGATTCTCAGTTAAGACAGCTAGGTG
>JABUIW010000200.1:0-23844 GCA_013363375.1 Menidia beryllina | reverse complement strand
AGCACTATTCACAGTTTTGGGTTTCCAGACGTCAGCAGAGAGCTCCAAACTTTAAAAGATTTTGCCGCCGCTTGTGGCTGTACTTTATTGACGTGTCCGTTGCTTTGGTAACCTCTCATGTAGACAACCTGGCCTCAGTTCTGATAAGTTACCCCCCCCCCGAGTTATCTGTACAGATGAGAGGAAGAACAGCTGCTGATAGTCTGAGACCCTATTTGACTGAATTAACCCTATAATGCCAAATGTTTGATACATACAAAGGTTTCTGAAGTCTTTTGGATCTGAGACTTTCTGCATCATTCAGTGGTAAAAGCTTTGCTCAAACCCCTGTTGTACACATTCAGATATACCTGATAACAGCCAGTAGAAGACTACACCAACATATAGTTTTGACTTATTGCACGCTAATTTGATCAAAATAATTTCAGTTTTTTTTTCTTCATGTGTTGTTGAGGGGCCAAAGAAAGACTTCAGACTAAAAGAAATCCAATATTCTTCCTTTTTTTTCTTGGATCGGGCTTTAAAGGGTTAATGTTTCTGTCTCCTTTTCAGGCCTTTGGGAATGCGAAGACGGCCCACAACAACAACTCCAGCCGCTTTGGGAAATTCATCCAGGTTAATTATCTGGAGAGCGGCGTGGTTCGTGGGTAAGTAATCAGCACCAGGTCCATGGATGTATCTGCCTATTTCAGCGAGTGGGCATCATATTAAAAATGGATTCTTATCACACTATGAGTGTCGTAAATGAGTCATAAGTAAATCACACCAAAATATTTGTGAAGGTGCTGCTATTCCTGCTGTCACGTCAGTTTCCAACAGTCTTCTTCCTCATTGCAGATTTTCTCTACTTACGATGCCTAAATATATCAATTTTCCAACATCTGAAGTGAAATTTATTCAAAAATTGGACTCGACACCCAAAGTAAATTTCCAACATGGGAAAAATCTAAATAAATAAAATTTAAAAAATAATAATAAAAAATAATTAAAACAAAACAAAAAAAATATATGTATATAAATTTAAGTTCATGTAGTGAAATTTAGAGTAAGTTAGGGTGCGTCCTGGATCTCAGTCTCCAACTCTACCTCCGTTCGCCAATAAGTGCCAATAAAAACGCCTTTTTATTGATGATTTCTCTATCATTTATTTCTTTTCCATCTCTCTTCTACAAGTCATTTGTTTTATTGTTATATGTAATTATCTGCAGTATTTATTAAGGAGTTATCGTAGGTTTTCTGGAACCAATTCTAGGAATTACAGTGTACTCTGATGGGAATATTTGAACCAACAAATATTTTAACATACGAAGTCGGTCCTGGAACAAATTGAATTAACATCTAGAGGCTCTGCTGTACTGTGTACCGTAGTTTACCATAAGCCGGTCACCAAAATCTCATGTCTGGGACATTCTGGGGCATTAAAATGAGTTCATCTTCCTGCAGCTTGTCATTTGGATCCAAGCATCTTCCTCTTTTCTCTTTTTATTGCACGTCATGCGACTCAGCCTATGCACGGCGCTTGAGTGGACTTAAACTTTCAACCACTAGCATGCTCTTCCTTTTTCTTAGCAGGCAGATTCAAGTTAAGATGTGCATCATAGTCTGGTCAGCTGTCACTTCCTCATTTCCACACAAGAGGGAGGGGAACAACTGCACAGGATGAAGAAAACATGTTCAATATTCAGACTTGGAGCTTATTTTACTTATATCTGATCCTGTTGAATGAGCAATATGCCCCTTTTTTAAAAGATTGTACATTGAAACACGTAAACAGCCTAATATCCCCCTTATAGCACTTTGTCCCATCATGTCCTCTTCGATTTCTTAGCCTGAGAAGAATCCCTAGTTCAGTCTGCAGAGTTCATTTAAGTCAGCTTAGCAAATAAGGGAAACCTTTGAGACAATGAGCCACTCAAATCAAAGCATTTCACACAGTTTACCAACACTGTGAGTGCTACTGTGTGCCTCTTAACAGTACGGAGCCAGAGGGCCATCACAGCCCTGCTCGCTACTCTGAACAAAGGCTGTCTTTCTGTCCACTTCCAGTTGCAGCCCTTCAGACAGTCAATAAAGGAGATCAACAAAAGGGAGGCTGCTGTTCTGCTTTCCTGTGCTCTGAATGAATGAGTGACTGACAGACTGGATGTTTTTATGCTCTCACTAACCAGTGCCCTGCAGATGGTGACCTGGTAAACTACAGAAAATAAGGTTATGCCACAGAACCAGGTTGGATTCAGAAATAAAAAGCCCTTTCTCTCCAAGGAGACCTGAATCATGGCATTAAAATGGCTCCCACTATTTACTGACCACCTTTAGCCTTCAAAGTCAAGGGTTCAGTTCTTTAAACTTCTTTTTATTTTTTAAATGTTTGGCCTTTGTATTGAGCTTGGATGCTTTAGGTAGGGGACATTTGGGTATTTTAAAAGGCCGACATTTGACTGATATTTGACAAATTTAGTTTGTGAGAGCAACTGAATATGAGGACCCCCCATCCAAAAATGAAAAGCCTAATCAATATTCTGAGTCAAAAAGCTTTGCGTGTGTTTCTGAAGCGTGTCACTGTAGTAAAGAGGCTCTGAGCTGTTGGCTGCCTCTGGCTTCGGAGGCTGTGCGTTCATAGATGGATTCTCACAGCGTGGCTCTATTCTTAGAGCGTCAGGAGGACTGGCGTCAGTGTTGTTTTTACTTGGCTATAGAAAAAAAAAACAAGTCTCAGATATAAAATCTGATTTAGACAATTTTATTGCCTTGGCCTGTTGTAGTTGGGAGTAGTGCTGCGTTTCAAGCTGCATACCTCATGACTACAGTCAAAGCTTAGCTAGCCCTACTCACCCTGAGCCACCCTCTATGTTAAGGGTTCATCCTCCTGTTCTTAATACCCGTCTCCTGTGTCTTTCAGGGCTGTGGTGGAGAAATATCTCCTGGAGAAGTCTCGCTTGGTCTCCAGAGAGAAAAATGAGAGGTAAGAAGGGGTTCTTGAGCTTTCACTCCCACTTGACTTCAAGGGTCTGTTTGCACAAACAAGAGGAGATTCCCTCAGGAAGCTGGGATGGTTAAATATGGAGTTCAGACGCAGTCTGACTGTCTCTCAGACACACAATGGGACACTTTAAATGCCATGTAGTAACTCCTAAATTACGCTCACAACACCTTCAGCTGTAGTTGGCTATGAGCGCTTAATACTTAATAACATATAGCAGTCAGGGATTGTAACAACGGTCTGGTTTAGCTCCATATTTATAAGGCCACCGACATGGTTTCACCCAGATTATTTCACAAACTTTGAAATCAAAGCTGCGTTTGAAAAAGGAAAAAAAAAAGGTGACATCACTCTTCATGCTGACTCGTTCTTTTTGTCTTCTAAGTCTTTGTTACTCATAGCAACTTTTATTAACAACCTGACAACCAGACTACCGGAACATGTCTGACTAATATCCTATCAAATATTTGGGCTATGTTAATCGGGAAATGCTGTCAGAGTGGGGCCAAACCTCCCCCTGGCGCTTCGTTTAGTTGTGACAGTGAAGCCCAAATAAGAAATTGTCACCATTCTTTAGCCGCACCAGTTTGAGCTGCTCCATCTTTGTAAACAACTACGGTAGTAAATTAATTTGATAGGCTTTCTTCTGGGTAGGGCAGAGCCTGTGCCACAAGATCGTTAAGACTTTACGTCAAAGGCCATCTTCATCCTCCTACAAATGCCTAACAGAGATCAGCACAGAAGCTGTTTTGAGTCAACACAGAGTTGCTCGTTCATTAGTTTCCCGTCTTGATTTTCCCAGCTAATTTTGGATATCATCTCACCCCCCGCCCACTGCCAGCTGTTTATCACCTTGCCTACAGTTGCTGTTGACAGTGTGTCTTGCCGGTGTAGTCGGGGAGTGAGACTACTGTACGATGTTTTTCTGAGGGATCGATGGAAACTCATTAGTCCCATGAGCCTGTACAACAAAGCCCTGCTGTCTGTGTACCTGTCGGCTGATAGCACAAGTGGAAAACCGATACCACCTCCACCAAGCTGTAGAAATTGCCTTCTTTCTATTACTTTTTTTTACAATGTGTTCACTCCTGGTTTATTACCCAAACCATTCTTATGTAAGATCATAAGCTTCAGGCTCTGATACACATGCAGCTAATAGCAAACACATGTTGTGAGACGGCACTAATTGACGGAGGTGTTTGCCTGTGAGATTTGTTTTTACTCAGTGCAACCTACTGTTTGCTTGACGGGACTTTTTTGATTCTATTTCAGGAACTACCACGTGTTTTACTACCTGCTATTGGGCGCCTCAGAGGAAGAAAGAAAGGAGTTTAAATTACTGCCGCCTGAGGAGTTCTTTTACCTCAAGCAGGTACAGTTCTGCCCCGTAGAAGGACCTCAACTGTTCATGTAACAGTTAACTCCACCTACCAAGTTATTTTGAATTCTGCAGCTGAACTATGACCTAATTCACTTTAAGATTGGAGGTAACGCTGCGACTGACTTTGAGCAAATCTGGTATTCATGAGTGCTGCCAAGCCTCTGAATACGCTGCTCTCTGCCTCACTCCCAGCTTCATTTGCACATGTGCACTGCATGTTAATGAAGCCGGCTTTGTTATCCGCATTCGTTTGTTAGCTTGTTTTGATTCCCATCTTGCCTCATCCTCCTTTTCGTTTAGTCTTTTGTCTTTAGGTAACGTTTTTCTAACCCCTCACCAACCGTCTCTTGTTTTTTTCCGCTTAGGAAAATTTTAAGATAGAAGATGAGGAAGATTTGTGTCACGATTTTGAAAGGCTGCAGCAGGCAATGGAGATGGTGGGCTTCCTTCCAGCCACCAAGAAACAGTGAGTGAAAGTAGGGTTGGAAAGTGGTCCTTTATTCCTCTGAAACTCACTGATGGAAACACGCTGAAACTGAGTCCTGGAGTGAGCTCTGAAAATATAAAGTTGGTCCATGCAGTGACTTGCTTCACTAGAAATACATAAAACTTCTAAGCGTTGCTCTCTGTGTTTGTAATATTCACCACTGCGTTGCAGGATCTTTTCTGTGCTCTCCGCAATCCTGTATCTTGGCAACGTGACCTACAGGAGGAAGTCGACCGGCCGGGACGAGGGGCTAGATGTGGGGCCCCCGGACGTTCTAGCTACGCTCTCTGACCTGCTAAAGGTAGAGTGGGAGCATTTTTAGTGGCCCGCTGTTTCCCCATAGCCGTTCTTTTGCCTGATCCGTGTCCCCGGCAGGTCAAAGAAGAACTCCTGGTGGAGGCGCTGACAAAGAGGAAAACAGTGACTGTCAATGACAAGCTGATCCTCCCATACAGCCACTCAGAGGTAGGCTTTAAGGACACAGCATACAGTGAACACCCCTCCAGTTCAGGTGCATGAGTACGGCAAAAGTAGCACACAAAGTTTGTGTATTTGTGGTGTGCCTTTACAGAGTTGATGAAAGGCATTTGTATTGTTCCGAGTGTGGTCAGCCTCTCATGCTGTAATGTGGCAGCTCCTTCCTCTTTATTCCCGGCATATCTGTTGTAGATCTCTTCCTCGTGACATGTAAAGTTCATTGTACGCCCTCAGTGAAATTCTGTGATTTCCTAAAGCTCAGTGGAGCTGTGGAGTTGATGAAACCCTTTTCCCACCAGGCCATTACAGCCAGAGACTCCATGGCCAAATCCCTGTACAGCGCCCTGTTTGACTGGATCGTCCTGCGCATCAACCACGCACTGCTCAACAAGAAAGACATGGAAGAGTCCGTCCCTGTGAGTACCACCAGCCCCCTCACACCCAGTTCTATTGAAACATTACCGAGTTTGCTCTATAACAGATACATTCAATCTCTGATTGTGTTTTTTTTTTTTAGTGCTTGTCCATCGGCGTTCTGGACATTTTTGGCTTTGAGGACTTTCAGACCAACAGCTTTGAGCAGTTCTGCATCAATTATGCTAATGAGCAGCTGCAGTATTACTTCAACCATCACATCTTTAATCTGGAGCAGGTAAACATTGGGATTGGATTCACCCCCATCACATATGGGCGATGGATTTTCCTCCTCGTCGTTCAAACCTTTTGTTTGTATTAAAAAGCACAGAAAAAAATGACTCATCCAAACATTTCCTGAAAAGTTAGATGGAAAGTTGTATGTGTTTCAGATCATAACAGTTCCAGTGAACAATGGGAATATGAATAGATGCTATTGCTAAAACTCTGATTCAAATACAGCTTCATAAACATTTTCTGTGTTTTGGCGGTCACAATAAAACAAAAAACATCTGTCTGACATTACGTTGCACATCAGAAACGCAACACTTCTCACACTGGTTGATCAAATAGTTGAAGATATGTAGTTCTAAAAAGATCTTTCTCACAAAAAAAACCTTTTCCTCACCAATGCAGGAGGAGTATCAAGCAGAGGGAATAACCTGGCACAACATTGACTACACAGATAACGTGGGCTGCATCCATCTTATCAGCAAGAAACCTACCGGCCTTCTGTACCTGCTGGACGAGGAGAGCAAGTAGGAGCAGCTGCGTTCATGTCCTTAAAGCCGGGCGTACACTGGGCGATTTCTGCCCCTTTAGCCACCATTTTCCCCAGGTGTGAGCATCTCCTGGATCAGGTTCCAGCTCCTGGTGTCTCAAATGGTGCCGCCCACACAGAGTGAGGAGCAGCCATTAACCTTTCTCCACCTCCAGATCCAAACCGGTCTGAGTTTCTGGTGGGCCCTGGTGAGGGAGTCCTGTTATTGGAGCCGGGTTAGGACCCGACACCCCTCCATCTCTGGCTCTAAGCAAAGACAGTGGAAGAGACTCTGAGTATGAGGGCAGCTGGAGTCAGACAATGGAAGCACAACTTGTGGAGCTCTGGCCGGCTCAGTGGGCCTGTTCGATCCTGACTGAAATATAAGAGAGAAAAGTTGGGGGGGGGGGATTACTGCACAATTAAAGCTACCAGTTACACACAATCGTGCACATTCCCAAAGCAGCTTTTAGCTCTGGTGACCCTCATATTCGACTTTGTCTTCTCTGTCTTCTATTTCAAGTCCGAGTTGCGATTTTGGACGTACGATGTGAGGTCAGATCTCATATCGGGTCATTAAGTTTGAGAACAGAAATTGTGAGCTGTGACTTTTGAACCCTATGATTTGGTGGTGCAGTTTGAGCTGCAGCTCAGAGCAACAATATGAAATATCGCACAGTGTACGCCCGGCTTTAGCTGTTTCCATGTCCAGGAGAAGTTCATTAACTCCTCTTTCTGTCCATCCCTCTTCCCCTTCCTCCCTCTTTCCTTCCTGCCAGCTTTCCACACGCCACAGATGAGACCTTGTTGGCCAAATTCAAGCAGCAGCATCAAGGGAACAAATACTTTGTGCCCACTCCAGTCATGGAACCCGCTTTTGTCATTCAGCACTTTGCAGGGAGAGTCAAATACCAAATAAAGGTAACGGAGGGAAAAGTCCCACATCAAAGGCGCCATAAGCAAAGGTCAGCTTTAACAATCCTAATGTCTGTGAGCAGGACTTCCGAGAGAAGAACACAGACCACATGCGCCCGGACATCGTGGCCTTACTGCGGAGCAGCGACCGGGCGTTTGTGCGGCAGCTCATCGGCATGGACCCGGTGGCCATGTTTCGGTGGGGCATCCTGCGGGCCACCATCAGGGGCATTGCTGCCTTCAACCAGGCCGGCCGCTCCTGGGCAGCTAAAACCGCAGGTGCTTTCCTGGAGTCCAATAGTCTCTCTCTTTTCCTGGTTGCTTTTCCAAGATTTTTCTCAATTGTATTTTTCTTTAACAATTAAACAAAGACACACACAACGTAAACAAAACTATACGCTGTCCGGATTTGGATCTGACACAAGCTGGTAAACAATGTCCCATATGTACAATTAGTCACTGCAAAGTAAGTAATCCACTTTGTCCATTTTTCCACACAGGGGTCCATCTTTAGTCTGATTCTGTGGGTCAAGTCCTCCATGACATATATGTCCTTAATAATTTTCAGCCAGTCCTCTTTGTCCTGGGGGTCTTCTTTGTACCATTTTTTGGTGATTGTTTTTTTTTTTACTGGCAGTGATCAGACCTGTCAGATTTACACTAAATGTTTCCTGAGACATTTCCAAGATACAGCACTGTGAATGTTTTGGGTATCTGGTAGCCAATTGTACAATGCACATCATCCCAAAATTGAACCAAACCAGGAAAAAGCCCAAAAACATGTGCATGGTTCACATTCGTCTCCCCACATTTTCTCCAAGCATTTCCAAGATTATTGACCTGTTCTGTTAATCTAAATCATTGTAAGGCCTACAGTGGAGCAGTTAGTTGGTACGACTAAAGATTCGGCTTCAGACCTCTGCTCTGCTCTGTAATTAGCCATTCTTGTTAACATGTTGGGCAAAAAATGAGAAGACTACAAATTTGAGGCTTTTCATGTTTTTTTCTGCAGCTTTTTGAGGATGAACAATGACTCAATTATGAGAAGAACAAAAGAAAATCGTCTCTTGTGGGGCTTTATTCCACCTTTTAATCAAATTTTATAATGTCGTTGGTAGGTGTTGTCCGTCCCGTGTCCAGAACTCCGTTAGGCGAGCTTCAAAGGTCCAACACCCCGATAGAAAGAATGTACAAGTAAGTAATGTGCACGGTGTGTTTTTGTTTTTTGATGGATCTCTAAATGTTATCTCTCTATTTTGATTGTTTTGGGGCTGTTTTCTGACGGTCAGCTCTGATTTTTCTGGAGGAAATATGTCTGCCATGGTCCCTGTGGATGTGGCGGCAGACACCCGGCACTGTTCGTGTTGTGGTTAATAGCTGTTACTTTTTATTTTCACAACACTCAGGCGGATTATTTCAAATGGACTTAATGTTCACCCTCCAACAAAAAATGCTGTTTTTCCTCTCCTCATAAACCACACAACTATGTGTTTTCTGTTAAATGTTCCCTCTGCAAAGGTGAAGGAAGTGTTTTACTGGGTGTGCTGTGGACCTCTCTGTTCATGCTCTGGTTCTGAATGAGATGAGGAATGATCTGATCGACTTTGTTTACTGGATCTGAACCTGAAAACCCTGAAAAAGCCCGTTTACCTCATCTCAGTCACCCTTATCCTCCACCTTTTGGTGACCCCAGTGTATGCGGTTCTCTCCTCTGCCTCTCCCCTCCACAGACGAGCATCTATGCTCGATTTCTACTTTGATCATTCAGAGGAGCGCCCTCTAGAGGCCTTTGAAGACATCTTTGCTAGCTATGAGAATAAGAAGTAAGTGAACTTGGACAGGAATGAGGACACGAGGCCAAGCAGGAAGGATTTAATTTTCATTTTGTATTGTACATATTGGTTTGCTCCATCTTCTTAGTTTGCTCTCATTTAAAACATTTAGAAAATGTTATTGAATTTCATCATTTGAGTAGTGAATGTTCAATGTTGGGGAGGCTGAGTGTGGTAAAGAGAACAGTAAGGGAAAGTTTCCCTTTAACTTGAATTCCCCTCCTCTCCTCTGTAATCCCCTTCGTTTTTTTTCTATTTGCAATAATCCCTCTTCCGTCTCACGTTTATTATCCTTGCTGTGGAGCACAGGAAAGTGTTTGTGCGGGCCTTTTCTGATTAGCCGCTCAGATTACTTCCATCAGCTGTGGAGTCCTGGAAGCACACGCATTTTTATCCAGACACAGAGATGACTTGTCAAAAGGACAACTGTGAGAGCTTTCTCTGAAGAGAATCAAACCATGATGTTATTTTAGGATTGCTGAACCGTGACCTTCTGCCTCTTGTGTTCAGATCTGAAATGACTGGTTGGCTTTAGATACAGCCAAATAACTTATCTTTACCAGCTGTAAATCACCCAGTCCTTTCCAGCTCTGCACACATAGAGGGGTCAGGGTTCACTCCAACGCTGCTAGTTTATCAGGGACACATCCTTCTCTGCCTGACCTCTGTTTTCATGCTCAATGCTGGTAAGTAGAGGAATGTTCTGCATGAAATATCTCGGGGGGGGCAGCCAAAATTAACCTCACCAGACCCAGACTCGAGTGTAACACCGCTCCCAGTGATGAGCGTCTCACCAGTAACAACGTGCAGTCACATAGGAGCCGGTAACAGCCGCAGCATGGATCAGAGGCCAACCAGCCGGGCGCCAGCTCAGCTCTGCATGCTCACTATCACGGTGGCAGGCATTTGTGTTCCAACACAGCAACCAATCCCTCTTTCTGTGTGTGTCTTCTGTGCTGTCGGGTGGTCCAGTGTGTCTTTTGGTTTGCTCAAATACGAGCCATTAAAGAAAAGTCTGTCTGCATTCAAACAGCTTGTGAGAAGGTGTCGAAGCCCCAGCTGTGTGGTTCGTCTTTGGTCTTTTGGAGGTGTCCTAACAGCAGTGTTTTGTCACTTTTTTTTGCTTTTCTGTCTCCCTCGATCTTTCTTTTATGGGGTTTCCCCAACTCCTCTCATGTTTTTCCCTCCCCTACTCCCTTGTCTCCGGTCCCATTCTTCTCCCCTCCGTGTCTGGGTTCACACCTGTGTGTGCTGATCAGAGACATGCATGCAGAGATCATCAGCTCCATTAAGAACTTGCAGCTGGATGGGGAGGACCCTCGCAAGCTGCTGCAATCCTGGGGTCGCCTACGCTTCCCGCGACACGTCCTCCAGTGAGTCTGCAGACAGAGCTGGAGCAGCTCTACTCCAGATCAGCAGCGCAGTCTGAACTCAGCCAGAACATGCTCCCAGCAGATCTGAAGTTTTTTCACTAGGACAATATAACTGCTCAGTTTGAGCTGCCACATTTCTACCTTCTCTAAAGAGTTAATCATTCATGTCTCTTGTGGACCAGTCCGATAGAAGCATCAAGCACACGGCTGCTTCCTCTTCACACAGCATATAAGAAACTCTCGTTTGTAGATCCACTTTTTGGAGAATGAAGCCTGAGTTGCCATGGAAAACTTCAACTGCGGCATGAATCTAAACAGCCTAATGGCACGCAGGATTTACATCATGAGCTAAACTGCACCTGCAGCCTCTCAGCATGTTAGCATGTGCACAAAGCTCTGCAGCTACAGAGAGAACAGGAAGGGTCTTTACAGCCTCCTTTAACGAGCAGAAGAGAGCATGTCTGTCTCTGTGTGAGGAGATTCTGCTGCCTGATTGTGTAGAGCTGCATCCCATCTCCTGCAGCCCACTCCTCCTCCTGCTGTCACTGCATCTGTCTGTCATTCGTCCCATCTAGGTGCAAGCCTTCATTTCATCACTGACTGACCGCGCTTGAGGAAGTCACCCACTATACTAACCTGGCCTCACTCTTCATCCGCCACTCCATTTCATCCACCACATCCAAAACCTCAGCATGTAACTCACCCGCCTCTTCTCTCTCCCCTTTTCACAGGAAGAACAAGAGCATTAAACAGAGACAGGCCATACCCAAGGTAAGCCTGAGCAGAAACCTGAGAAAAGAGAAGACTTTAACATATTTGATGTCCATGACAACTCAGACGGTTAACCTGCTTCATTAATGCTATGCAGAGTTTGCTGGACTCTCGATCTCTGAAGTTCATTGTGAGTTTGACGCTCCACGATCGCACCACCAAGTCTCTGCTGCACCTGCACAAGAAGAAGAAAACTCCCAGCATCAGTGCCCAGTTCCAGGTAACATCATGTGCAACATTAAGCCTTCTGTTCTTATTGAATAACACATGGATGAGTAAATAAAGGTAAATTCATACCAGAACATTATAGAGAAACGTTTTAATTGACCAAAAATGTTTAGCAAACTGTTGTCTGTTTTCTTCAGAACTCTCTGACCAAACTCTTAGAGACTCTGAACAAAGCCGAGCCTTTCTTCATCCGCTGCATCCGTTCCAATGCTGAGAAGGTGAGACGATGTCATTTTATTTGCTCCCTAACGACCTTCTGTCATTGTCAGAGGGACGTTTGGTACATATTTTACACCACTGACTTTCCACTCTTCATCTACAGTGCTAAATTTGCATCGCCATGAAACGATACTAACTCAATCAAACTTTGATGGTGTTTTTTTCTGAAATAGTGGGTTTTTAGATGTTGAGAGGAGCACCAAACCAGTTTCTTTTGTATGTGTGTAACCATTTCTGAGCAGAGGGAGATGTGCCTGGATGAGGCCTTGGTGCTTCAGCAGCTGCGTTACACAGGGATGCTGGAGACGGTTCGCATCAGGAGGTCAGGCTACGGAGCCAAGTACACGTTCCAGGTAAGGGACATCTATTCTTCTGTGGAGAAGTTACTGTGATGTTATGAACACACATAAAGACTGTGTCCACGTGTTTGCTTTCAGGAGGAACATCACTTTTCTTCCTATACTTTGGAGGACATTGTTTGTTTGTTTAAATCACTACCAGCTCGTAACCTCAGAAAAGTACAACCCTAGCATTTTATCACCACCCAGATGGAAACAGGCCACAGAAAAACTGTGTGATTATGAAGTCATGAGATTAGGGGGGCGATGCAGAAAAGGTCCCCGGTGCCATCAGCTGGCTTCTATGGTAAAACAACAGAAAAAGGAAAACAAGAACAACACTGTCAGTCACATTGATGTGGGGTCTGAGCTCACAGGCTAACTACTGTAGACATTGTAATGCCTCAATAACCTGCTCCAAGGGTTAAAAAGTAGCACAAATCTCAAAAGAAATGGACCTTGAGGGATAGAGAGGTGGAATTTAGGTAAGTGGGACACTTGGTGCCCTAAAATAATCTTCTTAAATGGAGGTGAAAATTAATGGAAAGACAAAAGAAGGCGCTTGCTCTCTCTGTGCAAAGGCCCAAAGGATGATGTGAGAAATGGGGGTCATTTGAATATGTCCCATCTAAAATACCTGCTTTGTATTATGTCTCTGACAGGAATTCATTGAGCAGTTCAGAGTTCTGCTGCCAAAGAACTCCCCGGCCTCTAAAGAGGACATCTCTGTGCTGCTCGGCAAGAAAATGGGCCTTGACCCCACCACCTACCAGATAGGGAAGACTAAGGTGGGCACTCCCGATCCTCCTACTGCTGGACACCTGTGCTCGTAGCTCTTGAATGAATGCCACTGCTGGTGTGTTTTGTCGGCTCAGGTGTTCCTAAAGGAGCTGGAGCGACAGCAGCTGCAGGACATGCTGCACAAGGAGGTGATGCGCAAGATCATCTTCCTCCAACGCTGGTTCAGAGCTCGCCTGCAGAGGCAGGAGTTTGTCGACATGAAACGGGCAGCCATTTTAATCCAGGTAAATCGCAGGTTCTTTTGCATAAACCTCATAGTTTCTCAGCAGAATCGCAGCGTTTAAACCCTAGCTGAATGTCCTTTTCCCCCTCCCTCAGCGTTCATGGCGGAGGTACTGCAGAGAGGAGGAACGGCGGCGGGCCGCAACGGTGATCCAGGCACTGTGGAGAGGCCACAGACAGAGGCTGGAGTACCACAGGCAAAAGCAAGGCGCTACTAAAATCCAAGCCCTGGTCAGAGGACACTCGGCACGCAGACGGTAAAGGAGTCCTAGCATCCGTCTTTTGGTGGAGCTTTGATGCTGGTAAAAATCTTTAGCTGCTATGCTGTTTGTCTTGTGGATGGCAGGTGTCAGTCGATGCGTGAAGAGAGACAGAAGAGACAGCAGGAGAAGGAGGAGGCTCGGAGGAGAGCAGAAGAAGAAGAACGAAGGAAGAGGGAAGAGGAAGAGGAGGCCAGGAGACGAGCTGAAGAGGAAGAGAGGCTGAGAATGGAGGAGAAGGCAAGGAGACAGGCTGAAGAGGAGGAAGCAAGGAGGAGAGCAGAGGAGAAGGAAGAGACGAGCCTGGAAAGGGAGCCTCAGACAAGAGAGGATCCAGACATAGAGCTGGTCACAGAGGAGATGCTGGATGAAAACCTCCCTGTCCCAGAGGTGGAGGACGATGAGGGGGACGAGGAAGAAGAGGCAGAAGCGGTAAATACAAGCTCGCAAACAGACGAGGAGCAGAGCAGAGGTGAAGAGAAGTTGGATTTGGAAACCCTGTCTGGGGCTGGACCCCAGTTGGATGAGGGGGATTTGGAGAAAAAAGGAGGATCTCCAACCTCCAACGCACTTACACCCATTTCTCCTCCTCTGGGGGAGGACCAACAGGCTGGAACTACCTCCACAACTCCCCAAGCTGAGCAAAAAAAGGCACAGCCTTCGGTTGTCAGCAAGGGCCCTCATTCCAGGAGCCTGGAGAAGAGAGAGCAGAGAAGGCAAAGAGGGCTGGAGCACAACCAGAGAGAGACCGAACGAGCCTCCTCATCTTCCAGCTCCTCGTCCACCAACAGGGATCAGACCTCCCCCCTGAAGAGCAAAAACCAAGAGACGTCTAAGCTAAAAGAGCGGTCGGACAGCAAGGAGCTGGACCAGTACACCTTTGTGGCCTGGAAGATGAAGGACGACAAGGTGGGGAAGAAAGAGGCAAAACCTGGGCCCGTCCGCCCGGCCACCTTAGCCCTGCAGCCGGCCGACTCTGTGCAGGAGAGAAACGGCTCAGGCGAGAACGCTGGGACAGTAAATCTGCAGCGCCGGCCAGGAGCCATAAAGGAGAAGCCCGACAAGTGGAGGGCCAAGCCCAGTGATGGAGAACAAGCAGAGGGAACCAGCTGTTCTCCACCTCACAACAAAGAGGAGAAGAGGAAAAAAGCACAGCTGTAGGCCTCATCCTTTTATCCCACTAACATATGTTATAAGTGAAAAGCTTTTCATAAACTGATGCGTTTCTCTTCCTCTGAAGGAGTGAAATGGCTTCCTCATCGATCGACAGTTTGTCTCCAAGTTCTGAAGGAGCTGGTGCCATTTCAATCAGAGACGTATGTTCAGTATTTAGTCTGAAATGTAGATTGAGTACAGACTTGATTGCATTTTAACCTCGACACACTTTCCAAAGTCTAAAGATTAACCATTTTATCCTCGTCTGCAGATCATAACCCCATCAGATCATCATGGTGAAGGTTCAAAAGGAAGTTCCTTCAGGAAGAGACACCAAGAAGGTTCTGGTCAGCCAGACTCGAGCCACTCCATCCCATCTACACCTGACAGGTATGCTCATCCAGACTTTGTTCTGTTTTTAAATATGATTCTACTGTTTTCCTACAGCCATACAAAGCAGCTCAGAGATCCAGGTGTAATGTTCTGTTTGTGGTTGGGCTAAAAGTCCAAAGATAAAATCACAAGATGAAGACAGATGAACAGTAAAATAGGGCCCTCTTCTCTGATTTGTAAGATCTGATTTATTGTATAGGTTTTGTAAAGAAAAAGTAATCTGTCTCCACGGCTGGGCTCATTTCTCCTAGCCAAATTTCTCTTTCTTACTCAGTCTGGATTGTCGATTCCTAATCAATGTCTGATATTGGGTTGATTTTAGTGGTTCCAACCTTTTTCTTATACACAAAATGGCATTTTGAATTGAGATAAAGTTCGTACGGAACTCTTTTTAAATGTAGAACTTAACGTTCATAAACCCCTCTACATTTTCGTGAACATTTTGTGTTTTGTTTCTTTTTGTACTCTCAGATCAGTCGGCTTCTTCAGCAAGATTTTGAAAAAGCGGCCCCTCAAAGAGGCCCACACTCCCGACAACGGAGAGCTGACTTTTGCTCAGGGTGTCAGTGACAGGTCCATGCTGGGGGAAGGTAACTTCTCTCTTCCTTTACCGAGCAGCTGCAGTGTTTCCATGACTTAACGCGAGGTGTTATCAGACAAGAAAATAATCTCCCCTGTTTGCTTTCTGAGAAAACATTGACCCATGCAGGTTCAAGCTCACATGAAAGCTTCCCTCTGGCTGCAGTTTCATTCAGAGCCCTTCGTCTGAGGGGGGATAAAATGTTCAGCCCCCTGTCTCCTCTGTTGGCCTTCTGTAGAGATCCGTGTTTGGTAAAGCCTTCTCCCTTTCAGCACCGACATCCGGACACCCGTCCTGGCCACTGTCCCAGTCCCAAAGTGACCGTCCTGTTAAGAGTTTGGGCCGAAACCCCACTATCAAAATCAGCCGTGCCACCAGGGTCTCGGAGCAGTGGAACGCTTCGCTGGACAGAGAGATCACCAACACCAACGAGCTGCGCCAGCTCGATGAGTTCCTGGGCAACCAGGTCAGCCAAGGGCAGCCTCATGCCAGCTTTGGAAATCATTTGGTGAATTATCTGATGGGCATTTCCACACAATAATGTCTGTGTTCATCTGCAGGTCAATGATTTCCGCTCCAGGGGAAAGTCGCTCTCAGCCACAGAGGCCATCTTTGTTACAGCCACCATGCAGTTCAGAGAGTCCATCAAAGCCATGTATTCCCTACCGGTAAGTCCCTCTGAAGGCGCCGAAAATGGCTGCCTCGGTGTTTTCACCAAAGCAAATTCCTTGTATGTGAAAACCTACTTGGCAATAAACCTAATTCTGATTCTGATTCTGATTAAAGAAGACTCATGCAAAACTCAGGCACACTGACGTCATTCCATTCCCTGTACAGAAACCTACCATTGGCTACAAAGGGCTAATGTCAGGGTACCAGAACAAAGTGATCCACCTGGCAGGCAGCAAGCAGAAAGAAGAAGTCCAGCTCGTGGTCAACCTGTTTCAGTCGGTGCTGGATGGCTTTATAAGAGGAGAGATGAGGAAGGAGGAGGCTGAACCGGCCAAGGTGGACCCCGGAGCTGCAACATCACAGTCTGTTGTCTGATAAGGCAAAAGGATTGATGTGCTCATGCCTTTATCTGTTTGTTTCAGCCTGCCAAAGCCAGAAAGAAGAGGAGGAAGAAGGATAAAAGCGTAAGCAGAAAACTCCTTTCCTCACCACCACAGTCAGGATTTTTATCTCAGGTTCAAATGTGAGTGTGTTCTCCATCCGTCCTCCAGATGGAGAGCCCTCTGGATCATACTTTCGCCAATTACCAAGTCAGCATCATGCAGTCATGTGACCAGTGTACCTCCTACATCTGGGGCATGGAGAAAGCCTACATGTGCAGCTGTGAGTAAACCCCACAAGCTAAAGGTTGCCCCCCTTACAAAATACTGATTTGAGGTTTTGTTTGACAGACTGCAAAATGGTGTGCCACAAGAAGTGCCTCTCCAAGATCATGACCGACTGCTCCACCTTCAGCGCCAAAAAGGTCTGTTGGGCGGGTGCTGTGGGCCTGGGGCTGGTGGGCGGGGTTCCATGGACCAGGCCTTGACTGCCTCCCTCCATGTGTCCGTCCCCAGAGCGATGAGGAGTTCACGGGGCAGCACTTTGGCGTGCGCGTGCACCACCTGGTCAGCGAGAAGAACCCGGTGCCCATGGTGCTGGAGATGATGCTGGAGCACGTGGAGATGAACGGCCTCTACACCGAGGGCATCTACCGCAAATCCGGCTCGGCCAACCGCATGAAGGAGCTGCACCAGCGCCTGGAGACCGGTGACTGTCCATCTCTGCCTTTAAACAGACGCTTTTACACCTCCTCCTGGGCCTTTCTCTGACACGTGTTTGGTTGTGTGCATCCAGACCCACATCTGGTGTCCCTCGATGAGTATCCCATCCACACGGTGACGGGGCTGGTGAAGCAGTGGCTGAGGGAGCTGCCCGACCCCCTCATGACCTTCACTCATTACAGTGACTTCCTGCATGCAGTCGGTGAGGAGGACGATTCACCTCAGGAGCCACGCCCCTTTCAATGTCTCCCCCTTGTTTTGTTCTAGTCATTGACCCGTTGTTAGGTTAAGCTCAGCTCCCAGATTTGCACCAGTCGGTTATTCATCCCGAGACATGAGAGCTGGATTACATAATTGTGTGCGTGTCTTCTCCTTTCAGAACTTCCTGAGAAGCAGGAGCAGATTCATGCCATTTATAAAGTGTTGGAGGATCTCCCCACAGCTAACTTCAACACACTGGAGCGGCTCGTCTTCCACCTCGTCAGGTTGGGATTCTCTGGCCTTTTCTTTGAATGAATCATGACACCAATTTAGAAACTTTATTTATCCAGGAAGGGAAGCTGAGTTTGTTTTCAAACTCATAAAACGTACAGTGATAATACAGTAAAAACAGCACCACAAAATGGAACTCAATCCACTTTTTGTTTAAAAAAGGAAGGATGAAGTAAGACAGAGCTGTCTGAAAATGTGTCTGCAGGGTCTCCAAAGAAGAGGCTCACAATCGCATGTCTCCCAACTCGCTGGCCATCGTGTTTGCCCCGTGCGTCCTGCGTTGCCCTGACAGCGCTGACCCACTGCTCAGCATGAAGGATGTCGCCAAAACCACCATGTAAGACCGGCTGTTTTCAGAGGGCCATATCCGCCTAGGGACGTCCCCGTCCAGCTTTCTGCTCCTCCGATCTGATCCCGGCCTATCAGAGCATGTAGTAAAGTAAAAAAGTTAAAGTTATTTATCTACTTACTTAGTTGTCAGACTCATGTTGAACAGGGATTTACTCTCATAACAACTACCAGCTGAATTAGGGGAGTCTGAATAATACACACTGGTTGGTAAAGAGACACTGACCTGTTTATTCAGGGAGAAACACAAAATAGACCAAATTATAAATAACAAATGGGAATGGCGTCAGTGAACAGTAAAGAGTGCAAATTATATTATAAACTGTATTAAAAAGGCAAAACACACTATTAACTCAGCATCAGAACTCTGTTTTACATCCAGCTCTTCCTCTTTTTGGTCCTTAAGGATAAAATAATCCCACGCAGCTGACATTTTTACCGATAGCTTCACACTAACACGGCCGTCTTAGTGGTTAAGTCACAGAGCTGTGGGGCAGGAGATGCTAATGCTAATGCTTAAGGCTGTGGTGGAAAATGACCGGATCTGGAGTCTGGATCTGTGTTTTCTCCTGCCGGCCGATACAATTTTCTTACAAATATGGGCGGCCGATCCGATCCAGATATGGGATCGGGACCAGCCTGTATCCGTCACCTGCCCAGGTGCCTTATCTCCGCTCTGCCTGCAGGTGTCTGGAGATGATCATCGTGGAGCAGATCAGGCGCTACAATGAGAAGATGGAGGAGATCGAGCAGCTGGAGTACGCCGAGGCTCTGGCCGTCAACCAGCTGAAACTCAAGAGAAAGAACACGGTGAGGAACAACCCGAGCACCGCTCCGGGTCAGCTGGGCTCCAGCTGGTCTCCGAGCATGCTCACATCGTGGCACACTGTTTAAAACCCCAGGAGCATTACTCTACGTTACCCCTGTAGACTGACCAGCCCATGGTCAGTTTGTCCTGGGTGACCTGCGTAACATGGCCGATGTTCCTTGTTTCTCTTTAGCCCTGCTGGCATTTACCCCTCAGGTTCTCAGCTCCTTACAAAGGAGTGGTGGTATGTATCCTCCAGCTCTGCTGGTCCACTCTGGTAGCTGTAGTGTGTAGTAGTTGGCCATGTCGAAGCGCCTCTGCATGGCATGTTAGTAGCGGGTGAGGTTCTCTGCCCCGGACGTCTGTCCCTAATGGTATTCCCCCTCCATACTAACTGGGGGTAGCTGCATGTGGCTGGGGGTCTGTTTCATGTCCTGCTTGTGATGTGACAGGTTGGTTGTTCTGTTTTAGAGAAGGGTTGATGATGGACTTCCTTTTTTTTCTCCATGGTATTCTGTAAGCTGCTGTTTTTTTATTGAGTTGTGAGCCCCATTTGGGTTGCAGGTGCATTGTGAGAGGTCATCGTTTTTCTCTCTGCTGTCATTTTTATTTTATTTTAGTCATGAATGCACACAAATATCAAGACATTTCCTTTTGCAGAAGCATGAAAGCCACAGGCAGCATCCGGCCTGCTTTTCTTTTTGACCTCACTAACAACTCTGGCTGGGTTTCAGATTGAGTTTGTGTGTGTTTCGTGGCTGTTTGGGTCGGGTGGTCAGTGTGACACGCTGCGTGTCCTGCAGGTGCATGAGAAGGTCAGCACTGATCTCAGAGTGGTCCACGAGAACGAGCCTCTGGACTCGGACACCGAGGCCGAGAAGAACCTGGTGGAGCGCATCAAGTCCATCAAGCAGGAGAAGTAAGGAAGCCGTTCTCCCCCTCTCCTCCTCTCCTCTCCGGACGCCTCTAATGACGTCTTCCTGCTCGGCTCCTCAGGGAGAACCTGGCCTTTCGACTGCCCGAGATGGAGCAGCCTGGTTCCGACCAGGAGAACCTGGACTCCGAGGCCTCGCTGAGCTCGGAGAGCCTTCTGGAGGAGCAGCAGCGCTCCTCTACCCACAGCTCCGAGCTGGAGGGTCAGTATCCGCCTCCTCTGGGGACGCCCCCTCCTCCCACCTGTTCCTCTCACTCGCCTGTGGATCTCTGACCAGACCACGGGGCCGCTGGGTTGGGCCCTTCCTGTCTTTTGTGGTGCAGGTCTGGACCAGTGATGGTGATGGGCTCGCTGACGTCTGCTCTGTAAACAAAGCAGGTTGGAGGAACAGCAACCCTGTTTGTGTGCACGTCAATCCACCTGTAGCACAGAAGCATGCAGAGCTGATTCATAAATTGAACATTTGGCACCTTCTGAAATGAAATTTTAGTCACCTGTACACTGAATCTACTGTTTTAGATAACACGGTTGCATGATCTTCCATTTGTTTTAACGCTCTGGGCTTCTGGAGTCATTCTTCTAAATCGCATCCCCCCTTCTTCTGGCTCACTTCCCTTTTCTTTCTCCCTCTTTTCCAGGCCCAGGTGGTCTCCAGCTGAGGAGAAACAGGCCAGTCTGGGCCCAGCGCCCTAAAGTCCCCGGTGGCCGCCCCCCCCTGCCCGGCCTCAGCCCCTCCGGCTCCACCTCCTCCCTGTCCAGCTGCGCCTCCCCGGCCGCCTCCAGGCACCCGCTGCAGCGCCGCCGGCCGGTCATCCCCGACACGGTCAGACTCCCCCCGGGGGTGCTCTCCCAGTCTGCTGCCCCCTCCCCCAGCCCCAGCCCCCCCGGACCCCCGGTCAGGAGGCGGGGGCGGCCGGGCCGCCGCACAGACAGCGTCCAGTCGCTCTACGTGGACAGCAGCGAGCCCCTGCTGCTGCTGCCCCCCTTCTCCTCCTGCCCCCCCGCCGCCTCCTCCAGGTCCATCCTGAGCTCCCCCCCCGCTCCAGAACCAGCAGCTCCAGGGCTTCAAAGAGCACAGACGCTTCTCCGACCCTGACATCGCCTACGTGGACCAGGATCTCTGAGGCGGCCGCTCAAAGGCCGCCTTCAGAGCTTTTCAGGAGCTTTTCCGAGAGCTTTTCAGAGAGCTTTCAGGAACTTTTAGAGAGCTTTTCAGAGAGCTTTCAGGGACTTTTAGAGAGCTTTTCAGAGAGCTTTCAGGAACTTTTAGAGAGCTTTTCAGAGAACTTTCAGAGAGCTGTCAGAGAGCTTTTCAGCTTTCAAGAGAGCTTTCAAGAAAGCTTCAAGAGAGCTTTTCCGAGAGCTTTTCCGAGGGCTTTCAGAGCTTTTCAGAGAGCTGTTCAGTTAGCTTTCAGGGAGTTTTCAGGGAGCTTTCAGAGAGTTTTCAGAGCTGTGGAAACTTCAGGAACCGGACAGAAGCAGCGTCACATGGGACAGAGGGGCCGCGGGCCCGTGGGCTCCTGCTGCCCAGAGTCAGAGTTCAGCCACGCAAAGCGGAGGCTGGAAAAGCTGTTGCCAAGCACCTTCTCTACGGTTTTAGTATGTTGTGGCTACTGCTGATAAATTCAGCTGGAGCAGAGGCTGCATTTCCCGTGGCCTCACCATGATTAATTTCTCCTGTTTTTTGTTTTTTTTTATGTGCTCATTCATGAAATTTCTGCAGGTTCCGGTGGCACTTTTCCTTTGTTTTCTTCTACCGAGCAAAAGAGGCTCTCTGAACTGTTAGCTAGTGCCTTCATATTGTACATTTCTCACATTGTAATTAAAGAACAGTGCTCGTAGAGGGTGGGGGGGGGCATTTGGAGAGACAAAGGGGGGGGGGGGTTATTGTAGTGAACTGATACAAGACGTGCTGAGACCAGGGCAGACGGCCAGATGGGAAGTCCTGCTCCGTGCACGGCAAAGGGAAACGGGAGGAGCACGCGCCACTTTCTCCACCGAGCCACGGTGTCTTTAAAGCCTCGGAGCAGCAGGACTTTGCTGGGGGGTGAGGAGCACATCTCCCCCGAAGCACACCCCGGCAGCCCGTCCTGTGTGATGTAATACTAAAGCTCCTCTTGGTCTGGACGCATCCAGAGGAAAACCTCCTGATGTGTGGCAGAGAGTGTGTTTGGGACTGAATGGGACATGAACTGTAACAATTATTAGTATTAACATGAAAATACAGTCCAACGCCTGTAACTCCGGCCGCTGTGTGCTTCAGTCGAGTGGAATCCAAACTTAGTGGGTTTTGTGTTTTTATTGGAGTAAATGAGAGGAAAGACAGAGTCTCCATCCTTTAAGTAAACCACCCATTGAATGTGACGTTTGATTTCCATCATCTGTATTTGAGCCATTATTTAGCCGACATGGCCCCGGATACACTAGCAACTTTAATACAGCCCCCCCCCCCCCCCAATCCTTTACCAGGTGTTTTATTACTAAGCTTTTACCTATTTTGCTTGTAAAGCAACATTTACTGTGGTCTTCGGCAAACAGCTCAGTCAGGTTAAGAGCTGGATAGTCTGTGTCAACATGGCTTTGCATGCGTGGGTTCCTTTACTCTGGCCATCTTTAAACTACACCAACTTTAAACTAAGCAGTAACTGTTAAACCACGTGGTCATTGTAGACTTCTGCGTCGGCCGGAGGAGTTTCCTGAGATGCTCGGTTTTCCTGGAGGAGTTTTTGTTGTTGTTGGTGTCCAGTTGGAAAGATAATTATGGTTTCCAGGAGGTCTGCCTGGTGAGCCCTGTGGTGTTAGTCACAGAAGCTGGAAGCTGGCGCTCCACTCCAGAGGTGAGTCTTTGTCGCTTTGTCTGGATTCCCAAACGGACCCTGAAAACATTCAAAGTTCTGGCAGTTTTCTACAGGCTCTTTTCTGTTACATGAGCATGTTTATCAAGTGAAAAATCCTTTGCCTTGCATCAACACAACTGACTGTCTCATAACTAAATAAGTTATCAACACACTTAGGTTTTAATATGGCACACTTATTAACTGAAAAGCATTTTAGATCATTTAAACATACAAAACAACTCAGAAAAGGAAGATTAGCAGCTTTGATAAAAGCCAAAGGCCACCATAGAGTTTAGCTATAATATGAACAATAGATAATACCAACGTGAGACCGATACGAAGAGGTTATTTGGAAGGACTAATAATAGCTCAATAAAGCAGAATCATTTAGCAACATCCTGACTTAAATGTAGAAATGGAACCACCGAATATAGTTTATCTGCTGTCTGATGGTTAATGAATTTATTAGACTTCTAAATACAAGTTTTTAAGCACTTGAGTTTAATAAAAATCTTAGATTGTCAACTGTCTTTACAGAAATCTTCAGTCTCACACTTTCTATGCTTGAAAGACACGCATTTAAAGAGTAGTTTAGTAAAAGGTGAACTCATCTCAGGTCATCATCTTTCAAAATCCATTTATAACAACAAAAACTGTTCTGAGAATAAAGGAAAAGAGATGCCATCTGAGTTTTGCTGTCACTGGACAGCCAGAGTGAGCGAAACACTCATTTTCCAGCCTTTGAGAACAGAAAAAAAAGAGAAGAAAAAAGGTGGCCGGGACTGGCCCACCTGCTGCTGCCTGGTTAAAATACTAATAAGAAATGTAGACCTATAAACATGTATATACACACACAAAGTAGTAGTCTGTAGTTTTTAACAACCAATTATCTCATAAAGGGTGATTTTTATGGGATGTTTTATGAGAGTTAACTGACACTGGTGATTAAACGTTACAGTAACTACAAATCTCTTTCATTAATCTAAAAATGTTAGTTTAGAAACATGAAATACAACAATGAAGAGAAAAACTGTCGATCTCTTGTTGAACTCTGATTTTCGCAG
>JABUIW010000199.1:15961-41177 GCA_013363375.1 Menidia beryllina | reverse complement strand
AGAATCAGAATCAGAAATACTTTAATAATTTAATATATAATTTAATACATCATTTAATATATAATTTAGTATATAATTTAATATATAATTTAATACTTTCCAAATACTTTAAATAATGATAAAAAGTCCTGGAGTCCCCCCAAGCCAATCTGCCTAGCAACACGTGGGATTATCCAGCAGTAACAGGATCATTGGGTGGTTGTGTGTCATCTGTGTGCAGGGGTGCTGTGGCTGTGCGTGGTGGGGGAGAGTCTGTACGTCGGCCTGCTGCTCACGGGCGGCGTGCTGATGATGGTGGAGCAGTGCCCCTGCTTCAGCGTCATGAACAAGATGAAGATCAGTGCCTTCGCCGCCATGTGCACCGCCCTCTCAGGTGACCAGCTCCGAAATACTATTAAATCCATCCATCCGTCCATTATCCTGACCCCTTATTCCCTAATGAGGTCTAGGGGGGGCGGAGCCTATCCCAGCAGCCAATGGGGAGAGGTGGGGTCACCCTGGGCGGTCCCCAGTCCATCACAGGGACACACAGAGACACACAAGGACCAACAAGCATACACACTCACACTAAGAGCAGTTTGGAGTCCAACTAACCTAACATGCAGGTTTTTGGACGGTGGGAGGAAGCCAGAGAACCCGGAGAGAACCCACAGACACAGGAGAACATGGAGACTCCACCCAGAAAGGTCCTGGTTCCCCAGGGACTTCAACCCAGAACCCTCTGGTCCTGGTTCCCCCGGGGACTTGTAATATGATCCTATCCATGATGTGTTATGCTTTACTGTAATGTTATTCTGCCCGTAGAAGCTGAGCAGAGATGCCCAGATGGAAAAAAACATGATATTTCCCTCAGGTTATCCTGCTGTTTTATCACAAGTCCAAGCTTCTCCCTTTTATATTGTGATGAATTATGGGATGATTGTCTTCAAGTAGCTCAAGTGAAGGTTCTGCAGGACAAACTCCGCTGAGGCAGAACTTGGTGGAACAAAAGAGGATTTTATTGTCAGCCAGGTCCCAGTCAGAGGTTCAGATCGATGTTCCCACAGGTTCTCCCTTCGGGTTTGCCCACAGTGACTACAAGACATTTTTCTACAGATACAGCAGCTGAATGGATGGTTTTGTTGTGTTTTTTTAAATGTAATTCTCTCTTCCTGTTTTAAGGATCTCTCTCCTTTTCGGCACGGGTCATTGTGACTTTTTCTCTATTCTCTCTTCCTTTCTAAAATGTTGTTTTATTTAGTCTTTTGTTCCTTTTTTTCCTTCTTTTTTCTCTTTTCCTGTCCCCCCCCCCCGGCCAGGTTTGGCATTAACCATCTTAATTCTGTAACAAAAATAAATCTTAAATAAATAATAAAGCAGTATTGGATGATCATGGGAGGCTTCTCACCCTGACAGGCCTCACCTAGCAAAGCAAAAGTAAAACTCAGATTACAGCTCTGTTGCCATAATGCTAAACACGACAACGGGTTAAAACAAAATTAATTAATTAATCAAAAAGGAAAAAGTACAGATTGATGCATCAAGTCTGGAGAGGTGTCACCGCCCGATGTCAGAGAAAACTTTGCCTAACTGCCCTTATATTTGGTCATCCCGTATCTCTGCTTTTTGTCTTACACCAGGCTGTTTCCATCCAGGCGTGTAGCCCAAAGTAGTTTATCCATAGCATAAACATTTACTTTCTGTCTTTTGTCGGGCCATTTCTATGCAGCTGGACTATAGTTTATCTACACCATGAACATCCTTCCTCCACTTTTACGAACAGAACAGTCTGGGCACTGCATCTGTTCCCCTAAAATTGGCCGATTTGTTTATGTTTATGTTTATGCATTTGTCAGACGCTTTTATCTAAAGCAACTTACAGAGTAGAGACAATATTACATTTCTCATCACTATGGCAATAAGCTATATAGAGGAGAAACACTGATCAGAGTCAGTGGTGAGATAGAGATAGAGGTAGAGGGACTACAGAAGGAGCTGTGGGGGGTAGAGGTACGGGTTAGGGTTGGGATAGGAGCTGTGGGGGGTAGAGGTACGGGTTAGGGTTAGGATAGGAGATGCTCTGTGAAGAGGGGGGTCTTTAAGAGTTTCTGAAGACAGACAGGGACTCTGCTGTTCTTGTAGCGCTTGGTAGGTCGTTCCACCATCTTGGAACGACACATGCAGACAGTCTGGATGGTCTTAATCGTGGTGAAGGCTCTGCTAGACGACACGAGTCGTCTGTGCACGAAAAGAGTCGCCGTTGTTCACAGAAAAGCAGAAATGGCCGTTCTGGTCTGGCACGCGGCGGCGTTTGGATAGTGGACGAGGGAGAGGTGGAGCAGGGCAGCGGGTCATGATGGCGGACAGTCGGGCCGCGCCCTCTCACGCCGCCTCGGAGGATTTGCCGGTTTGTAAACTAATCGGATTGGAAACCGGGGCATTGGTTTTGGGCTGTGCCCAAGACCTGCCCTGCCCAGAGGAGCTCTCTCCCAGCCACAACTCCTGACCCCCCCCCCAAACCACCCGGTTAATCCCAGGGAGAGAGCAGCTGCGGTGGGGCCAGATCCAGCCAGGATATGGCCGTTTGCTCTCACCCAGTGTGGATTAAGTCATGTTCCCGGCCTTCAAAGCTGATATAAGCCGTCATTATGCATTAACATCGGGGTTTCCCTCCTCTTAGCGATGTAGGATCTGCTCCGAGGTTGTTTAAGATCAGGGTTCAGACTTTCCCTATTCGATAAGTTCCCAGTCATGCAATCACTAATTTTAATTTTGTAATGTCATTGTCTGAACGTGTGTCTCTCTGTTTTAACTGATATTGTATTATGTGATTTTGTGTTGTTTTGTCTTCCTGCCTCAGGATGACAGATGCGAATTAGCAACTATGCTAGAGTCTGGCTCATTTACAATCTGTATGAGATTGTTCATTAATGTGCACTGTCCTGATTAAATAAATAAATAAGTAAAATAAAGCTGGTAGTTAGAGATGGATCAGAGACCCTGAAAGGCCCCACAGACCTGCTGCTGGAGGCCCAGGATGCTGGTTCTGGTTCTGGTTCTGGTTCTGATGGAGGTTTCTGTTTATTTAAAGGTGAGATGCCTCGTTTATGCTCAGGACGGTGGATTAAATCAGAGAGAGGGGTCAGAGCAATCTGCTGGATTTCCTTTTTTTTTTTAACTGGCTCAGACAGAATCAGACAGTTAGATCTTCAAAAACTGGAATTTATTGGATTGTGATTGGATTACAAGCTGGTTTCTAATTGGTTTCTAATAGTGACGGCCATAGATTTGATGATGTCCTTGTTCTTATTTGCTTCTCTGAGGTTGAATTTGTGGTTTAAAATGTCCACATTTCTGGTTTAAAACAGGTATTTTTACATGCAAACAGGAACCTTTGTTTAGGTCGTTTTTCAGCCCTTATTCTGAACAGACTTTTGTTTTCCACAGGCCTTTGTGGGATGGTGGCCCACATGATGTTTACCACCTCCTTCCATCTGGCTGTCTCCATAGGGCCGGAGGACTGGAGGCCCAAGACCTGGGACTACAGCTGGTCTTATGCGTAAGCATTTTTAAATGTCTTCTGAGAAACAAAATCTGCCAAACCAGCTGGTAGGTTGTGTCCAAACTGGGTTCGAATCTCAAGGAAAACAGCGATTGTCTTCACTCTTGTTTTGATCTGTGTTGTTACCGTAAATACGTGAGGATTTATCACAATTTTTACAGACTTGAACTGCGTTCAAACTAGGGTTGTCAAAAGTGTCGATACTAAAAAAGTATCGATACTAAAATGTTGTATCCGGATACGATACTCATTTTCAAAAGTATCGATACCACAGCGCGAGCCCCTTCTCTCTGATTTATTTATGCATTTATTTACGTTGTTTATGATCATTAACAAGACGTTAGCCTTGAACTGCTAGCTGCGGCTAATGGCTAATAAAAACATGCCAACATTAATCAAGTACATATCTAACTCCACCCACATCCAAGTCGGACATTTTGATTACATCACCAATAGGAAGATTCCAGGCAAGAAAATCGTAATTGCCTCATGGCAATATAGACATTAATTTAAAAATAGTTAAATTGATCTTTCAAACACTTAATTAAACTCTTTACATATTATGTTAAAATAGTGTATATTAAATAGGTTTGTACAATAAGTCCAAACAAGTTTAACCAAAAAATATTAATTTCACACAATTATGAAGGGTGGAGGGTCAGGATCAGGGTCAGGGTTAGGGTTAGGGTCAGGGTCATTAATGTGGGCCACCAGTCACGATAACATCAGTAACAGGTCAGTTTGAAATGAAAGACACAATTCAGTTACATTTTGGGGTCTTTGTTTTTATCCTTGTGGTATCGAAAATGTATTTTCCTGAGTATCGGTATCGAGTTGAATATTTTAGTATCGTGACAACCCTAGTTCAAACAGAGTTTTCCTTCGATTCCCAGCTTAGCGTGGAGCTCTTTCGGCACCTGCATGGGCTCGGCGGTGACGGCGCTCAACAGGTACACGAAAACCATCATCGAGTTCAAATACAAGCGGCGGAACATCGAGAAGAGCCTGATGATCAGCCAGCAGATGATGGAGCTGGGTCTCCCCGACCAGATGTGGGACATGTACTTGACCTCCACACCCCCGGAGCTGCCCGTCAACGGCCAAAAGCCCCCCACGGGGTCCCCCTACGAGCTGGAAACGGACAGTGGAGCAGAGCAGCAAGTGGAGGCCTATTGTTGAAATGGAACTGGCACCCGGACCCATTCCTGCTCTGGGATTAAGTCAGTTGGATTCTATTCAATTTCATTTACAGTGGGGGAAATAAGTATTTGACCCCTTGCTGCTTTTGCAGGTTTGCCCACTTACAAAGAATGCTTATGTTTCCTCATCAGATGTTTATCAATTTTTATAAATTCATATGATGTGATTTTCTGGAATTTTCTTTGGGATTCTGTCTTTCAATGTTAGAATGTACATATGATTAAAGTTATAGATCGTTGCATTCTTTGTAAGTGGGCAAACCTGCAAAATCAGCAAGCTGTCAAATACTTATTTCCCCCACTGTATACAGCGCCAAATCACAGGTCGGACTGGACTCTGAAGTTATTTACAGAAGAACAACAGTTCCCACCAAGAGCAGCACTGGGCGACACAGGGAAGGAAAAACTTCCTTTTAACAGGCAGAAACCTGGAGCAGAACCATGGCTCAGGGTGGAGGGGGGGGGCATCTGCCTTGGCCAGTTGGGGGTGAGAGAGAGAGAGGGCAACAGAGAAAGAGAGAGAGAGAGAGAGAGAGAGAGAGAGAGAAAAGGACACACAGTAACACGTAGACTGGATGAAAAATTGTAAAGATATTGATACTAATGATAATGATAACGAAGTAATGATAGCAGTAAGACTATGAACTGTTGGTCTAAATGTGGCAGGAAGACACAAGTCCGTCTGGCTGCAGACTGCAGGAAGCCAAGGATGGAGATCCAACTCCGCCCACGTCCAAGTCGGCCATTTTGATTAGGTCACCAATAGGAAGATCCCAGGCAAGAAAATCCTAATTGCTTCATGGCAATATAGACATTAATTTAAAAATAGTTAAATTAATCTTGCAAACACTGAATTAAACTCTATACATAATATTATGTTAAACTAGTGTATGTTAAATAGGTTTGTACAATAAGTCCAAATAAGTTTAACCAAAAAATATTTATTTCTCACAATTATGAATGGTGGAGATGGGTCAGGGTTAGGTTTAGGTTTAGGGTGAGGCTTAGGTTTAGGGTTAGGGTTAAGGTCAGGTTTATGGTTAGGGTTAGGGTCAGGGTCAGGGTTAGGTTTACGGTTAGGGTCAGGGTCAGGGTAAGGGTTGGGGTTAGGGTCAGGGTAAGGGTTAGGATTAGGGTTAGGAATAGGGTTAGGGTTAGGTTAGGGTCAGGGTTAGGGTCAAGGTTAGAGTTAGGTTTGGGACATTGTTTATCTTCCGATTTCGTATAGACAGTAAAGTTTTGTTTCCACCTCAGAAAGCTGCTAGTCACATGACCTAATAAAAAATGGCCGACTTGGATGTGGGAGGAGTTGGATATCCAACCGAGGCTCCTACAGTCTCTACAGCTCCAGAACCAGGAACATCTGCAGGAAGTGATGGAGGAGAGAGGGGAGAGGGAGAGAGTCCAGTTAGTAACATCATTAATGGAGTGAGTTTGCACTGAGAGGAAGAGAGAGAAAGGAGACAACATCTTTCTTAAACTTTCTTTAAGCGTCTGATCCAGGAGAAGCTTGTTTGCAGCTCTCAGCTTCTCCTCCGTCCGATAATCTAACATGGTCAGCTCTCACAAACATGCCTGTAATCAGGCTGTTCGTGACTAAACGTCGTCCACATTAAGCTCTGACAGGCTGGGGATGAGCCCTGCCTGCACAGATAGGCCCGTTCCACACAGGCTTCAGCCCCCCCGACGCCAACTCAACCACTCTAAATATTATAATATATTCCAATATTTCTGTCAATGAGTTCTGGCTCTGTGGCTCAATGCTAATTTAGCCCTCTCAGGTCAAAAAGACCTTTGAAAACAGGCTGTTTTTGGGGCCTATTGGAAGAAATAATGTCATATTTCTCTCTTCTATTGGAAGAAATAATGTCATATTTATCTTTTCTATCTTAAGAAATAATGCCATATTTCTCTTTTCTATTGGAAGAATAATGTCATATTTCTCTTTTCTTTTGGAATAAATAATGTCATATTTCTCTTTTCTACACACGTATGCATAATTTTCCCCCTTTTTTCAAGAAGTAGTTGTCAGTTTGAATAAGAAAATCACAGCTCAGTTATGTGTGGAAAAGGTAAAAAAGAAAAAAGAAAATCAAAGCTCAGTTATGTGTGGAAAAGGTAAAAAGGAAAAATCCTAAAGGCTTTTGCAATAATTGCAGTATTGAAAGTAAAAATCGTAGCAATTGTGTGCAAGAGGGAGTTTTCTGTGCCAGAAAAAACTGTGAACCTTACGCTCCGTTTGTATCCTAAAATATCAACGGGTGGCATAAATATTCATAAAACCCCAATAATTCATGAGGAATGATGACATTTAGTTTGTCAAAAAGGATGAAGAGGGACACAATTCCTGAAAATTACAAGGAATTCTTGGGAAGTTTATCTAAAAACGGTCAAATGAAAAGGACTTGCTTCATTATTTTAAAAAGTGCAGGCATCAATATTTCAAATTAAATCAACTTAATTTCCAGTGTCAGAAATACAGTTCCCACCTTTGGAAACGGGAGTGAAATATTCACACCAGGACAATTATTGGATGGATTGTGGGAAAATGAGGTTCATGAATAAGATAAAACTTTCTAACAGCCCGTCATTATCATTATATTTGGTTTATGAGCAAAAAGGATAGTGATGTTATGTACAAAAGTAAAACAGTGCCTATTTTCTAGGATCAGTCTGATTAATATTAAGGTAAAAAAAAGTGTTCAGAACAATAATTTATGCTCTTTATGGACAGTTTTTATGGTACAACGGTGAGTTATAACAGGATCCTGATAATATGTTTAGTTAAACAAGAGAATTTTTTTTTTTAAACAGGATTTGAGCCTCCCCAGAGGAGACGTTTAGTCTGTTTCTTGGAAGCAGATTGTGCATTTGTGTGCATTGTTTTCTGAACATGGCATCGTGATGATGTTAAATATGCACAATGGACAGCCACAAAATAAACCAATTTGAGACTTTTCTTTGACAGATTTCACAGTTCTTCAGATTTCTGTGTTCTACGTGTGTGTGTAGAGTGAATAAGAATCTCCAAGACCTCAATATAATACAGTTTTATTCATTTAAATTATCAAAAAATAATCAAAAGAGTCCAGATATCAAATCGTATAAACATTATACATTTGTTTAAAATCACGATCTGAAAGAATATAAACATTTTCTCTCTTCATGTGAATTACAATATCTCAAATGAAACCTATTTAATTACTATAAATGGTTTATTTCATTCTTACATTAGCTGATTAAATTAAGATCAGATTTTAAACCCCTACACTTAAAGCTCTGCCAGGTGTGTGGTGGATGTGAGCAGTCAGCTGATAACAAGCTCTTTGTAAAGCTGTTCGGGGTGATCTTCGACGTATTTCTTTATGTACCAGCAGGAAATGCGTGCCTTCAACTTCTCCTCCACCAAAAAGTCCATGGCGGCCTAAAAATTGAGCACAGACAGCTTTAAAGTGTGACTCTCCCAGTGTGACTCTGCTCAGACCTGTGGGAGTCCGACCTGGGAGAGCAGGGCTGCGACACCTTGGCCTCGAAATGTTTCCGGAACAAAGGTGGACATCAGGTCCACCTCCTTCTCTGCGGTGAATCTGTAGAGCAGCACGGCCTGTTCCTGGACCCCTGCGGACAGAGACCCAAGGGGCTTCATGCTGAACTTAGTATGACCGGGATCCTAAAGAGGATTACAGTCTGTGGAGGTTTACAGATGTGCACAGCTGTTTTTAGAAAAACAGCTGCTGACCAGGCCTTTCTTTGAACACAAAATTAACTCAGAGCTAGAGTTACACCTTATTCACTTTGATAAATAAATTAACCATGAACAACACCAAACAAACAAACGAAACTCCAGCCTTCTAATCTGCTACTATTGGAATAAAATTTGGCAAAAATCTTAACTACTAATACTAAACATGACGAATTGTAAACTGAGTTGACGTAGTCCGTATAAAATAAATATTAAAGGCAAAAGTTATTGAACAGCTGCTCACAGCCAAGGGCACCTTAAAAATCGTTTATTTTTCTATTAAGTTTGGTTGTGCATTTTTTCTCCGCAAGATAGAATAATACTCTCGATTTGTGATTAGAATAGAAAAATACAGGTTAAACAAATCTAGAAATGTTTTAATAAATAGGCAAGACTATCAATCCCGAAACAGGCCCCGGATACACACCGGGCTCCCCTACAGAATCTACCCGGAAATAGAGCCTCAGTCCCGGCTGTGAGCTCACCGGCACCCGCGCCCGGAGCCACGGTGAAGCGCCGGTTCGTCCGGTCATGTTCCACCGTCAAACCTCCGTCACAGCTCCGGGCTCGGAGGGCCGTCTGGCAGGACCTGATCTGGCGAGTTAACCCAGATAGTGCTGAAGTTATTTTAGAGGCCATTTCTTCCAACAGAAACGGAGCTCAGCTGCCTGTGGACGCGCTGTCGTTCTCCACCGTGACCACCAGGGGGCGCCAAATATCTACATAACATTTATCAACGACCTTTGAAGCCAATTAAGTAAATTTAAACAAACTTTGGGATGATTTAATGTTTGTTTTCTTAGTAACCACTCGAACTAAAAATGATTAGTTTATTGCACTTATTCACATTAGTTGATATGAATGAAAGCAACTCATTTAGCTACTTTTAAAACATTTTGCTTGAGGATTTTATGCAGTATAAAACTCCGGGGACAATGTTTATAAAGAGTTTGGATAATAATATTCTTTAACATTGCAACACATGCAGAGAAGCTGGTTAATAATATAAAAGTAAGCGTTTTGGAAAAAAGCCTGAGATTCCAACAAAGTTTCTGGTATCACATTTACATACAAAAACCAAAAAGTAAACGAGGCCAAATGTTTAATTCACACAGTCGTTTCATATAGTTTTATTCAAAACCGTTTTTGTAATTGATTCTGTAATCATACAAAAGACATTTCAGAATTTTGTAACTAAACTACAGTTTTTTACAGGCACATTTTATGGTAGTTCAAACTGCAGACTCCACATGAAGTCAGATTTTCTGCATAGATTCGTCTCGTCCACCGTGGCTCCGTTGCCATGGCAGCAATTTACATCTTCTCAGAGGCGGCAGAACTCTTCACTCCGGCGGCCATGATGGCAAAGAAGACGTTGGGGAAAAAGGACCTGGCGTAGATGGCCATCTTGGGCAGCGACGGGGCAATCAGCACCTCTCTCCTCTTGTTGTTCAGAGTCCTGACGATCTCCGCCGTGGCCTCGTCCGGAGAAACGCCGAGCGGCTTCCGGGTGTACAACACTGCAAATAAAAGAGACGAATGCAGCCAGGATTTAAAAGTCTGTGCTCATCATTAGATCCCATGTTGTTCTGAGCTTCTTGAACAAGCTTTTTAAGAGGGTCCAGAGACGTTTGTTTAGCAAAATGAGCTGGTTGTCTGAGGGGATGCCGCAGAAATCTGCAAGTTTATAGGACTGTCAGACACCTGGTCAAACAAAAAGGAACTTTTTGGGGGGATGGAAACAGATCACTGGGTTACCGAGAGAGATTTCAAGCTCATTTACTTCTCTCTTATCGGTCACTGTACTAAGCTAAAATTCAATAAGTAATTCTGGAATAGCTCGGAATAAAATCAAATGTGACTTTATAGATATCATATCAGAGTAAACTGTCATTTTCTTTAGATGTTACTGAGAAAATGGAATATATAGAGGCAGTGATTTATGCAAAGATGTTCACACATAAATGTTAAATCTAATGATCCAATATTGAAATAAAATAATCAGAAATTTAGCAAAAGCTAAGAGAAATTTTTGGTTTTCCCTCCAAGTAATTAGCTAAAGAAAGGGGATCAAAGTATGTGTCTTAGTGAGAAGCTGCTGTTGACAAAGTGCCTGAAGAGCCAGTTTAAGCTGGACACAGCACTGGCTCATCCCTTGAGTTAGGGGCCTCTTTCTGCCTGAATGATTCAGAGGGCAGAGTTACGTGGCTCCATGAAGAAAAAAACGCATACCCTCTGAAAATGCTCAGCTACAAAGACTTAAAATGAGAGAAAATCATAAAATGTCCAAAGAAACAGAGGAAAACGGAGGAGTAGGAGGAGGGGGAGGAGGAGGAGGAGAAGGAAGAAGAGGAGGAGGAAGAGGGGGAGGAGGATGAGAAGGAAGAGGGGGAGGAAGAGGATAAGGGGGAGGAGGAGGAGGAAGAAGAAGAGGAAGAGGAGAAAGAGGAGGAGGAGGAGGAGGAGGAAGTGGAAGAGGAGGAGGAAGAGGGGGAGGAGGAGGAGGAAGAAGAGGAAGAGAAGGAGGAGGAGGAGGAGTCACTCACGTGACCAGAGGGATTTGGGGGTGGAGCCTCCGGCGGCCGCACGGCTGATGAAGGTGTGGTTGATGGTGCTGACAGAGATGCCGTATTCTTCCACCTCGGCTCTCAGCGAATCAAAGAAGGCCTGGACGGCGTGTTTGGAGGCCGCGTCTAAAAAAAACAGAGGTCTGAGCTGAACACTTAATTCACCAGTTTGACTGAGACGAGGCAGTCAACTCCTTCAACATCTCCCACCTGTTTCAGTTTAAAACCTGTGGTTTCATCCTCATGTTGCTAGGTTACACGTAGATTTCTAAAACTAACAAGGTGAAACATCATGACTTGCCTTAAAGGAGACATATTATACCCCATTTCAACAAGTTAAACTAGTTCCCTGGTGTCCTAATGTAATGTCTGTGACAAGCTTTGGTCAAAATCCCATAAGGATGAAGCCCAATAGCAGTTCAGTCCCCCTGCCAAAACAGCCCCGTTCAGAGCGCTCGCTTTGGAGTGCCTGTCTCTTTAAATGCAAATGAGACACAGGCAATCCACCCACTTCTTCCGGGAGGTGTGCCCACGTCGGCACGCTAACGCTACCATGCTAACGCTACCATGCTAACGCTACCATGCTAACACTCACGCTACCTCAAATATTATAATGAGCTAGAGCTAATGACGTCAGAAACTACCCACTCCTGAAATCTCCTGATTTATCTCCTGGATTCAGACTGAGGCAGCGCACAAAAACATGACTGAGTCATTTTTTTTCACACTTTGCCTGCTGATAGGCCCTCCACAGTCCCAAATGTACATAATCAAATGATTAAAAACTTTGTTTTGCATAATATGTCCCCTTTAAAATAGACCCTGTCATCGTTTCTCACATCGTTTCCATTTTATCGCCTATTTTCCAGTCTTTAGACAGACCAAAATAAAGCTTTTTGCCGACCCAAAGAAAGAGAAGAGTCATTTCGGTTCCTCCTCCAGTGTCTGAGCTCACATGTTGTGCGAAAAGGGACGGCTATCTTCCCCTGGATGCTGTTCACCAGGACCAGGTGGCCGCTTCTCCTGGAGATCATGGAGGGCAGCACCCCTGAAACAGAGAGACAGCCAGTCCAGTCACATCCTGCCGTCGGAGAAAACTCCCATCCCGGGAAAGGGAATTTATTTAATTTTTTTATTTTGTTTTATTTTTTTTTGCCAACTCCAGGCCTAACACACAATTACAGCACATTTTTTGTACAGAATGTCGCAGAGAAAAAAACAGAATGGGAAAAAAATTGTCACCACTGCTAAAGCAAGAGCGTATTTGTTTACAAGGAGAAGGGGAACAACGGAAAATTCTGCCACCTTTGGCCAGCGTGACGGGCCCGAAGTAGTTGTTGTCCATCAGGAGTTTGTCCACCTCCAGAGACAGGCTCTGGGCGGGGGCTTTGGCCTTCATGCTGCTGTTGAAGATGAGCACGTCCAGACAACCGTAGCAGTCCAGGATCTCCGCGACGGCCTCCGGCATGCTGTCCAGGTCCCCAAAGTCCAGCAGGACCAGCTTAGGGGGGAAAGTCTGAGAGGAAAGAACACAGTCAAAGCAGAAAAAGAGGTCTACAAATCGGTCTTCGGGGTTCGATATCCCTTCAACAAAGCTCCTCATCTGAAATGTAGCATCCTTCTGTTAGGATTTGGCTTAAAAATACTCACTTTAGCATTGTATGCTATCACATGATCTATGTAAATTACTGATTGTTTTATTTTCTTTTATATCTGTATTTTGTGTTGAAGTCTCTGGTTTTGCCCACAGACTCTCTCCTCTCTCCTTTCCTTTCTCTCTTTTCTTTCTCTGTCGCATTAGATCCACATCTTTAAGTCAACACAAACACAAACACACATCATTTGGCACCACATTACATTGTCATCAACATGTATTAGGACCCGGCTTGTTAGTCTTAGAGGTAACTGGCCAATAGGACTTGGTTGTGTCCAGTCCTCCTTTTGAGGGGTGTGCCCAGGTCAGGAGATAATGCCCATCACCCAGATCTCAGGGCTCTTTGCCCACTGAGACCCAGAGAGAGGTTTTCGTCTGTGAAGAGCCCAGCGCTGAAATACTCTACCTGTGACCCAATAAATCTCAATTTTTTACTCTTGATCTACTCTGGCTTATTCTCAGGATTCCAATTAAAGAATCGGGTGAACACTTCCATCACCTCCGGTACATTTCTGAGATAGATTTCCATCTTATTGAAGAGTTTCAAGGTTTTTTTTATAAAATTCTGCTTCTATATGCCCCCCAAGTGTAGCACTCAGATAAAAAAGTCCAGACTCAAAAGTAGAGGAGAATCCTTTTTCTGTCCCAATCTCTGGAGAAACTTACCAGAAGAATAAAAACAGCTCAGACTAACTCTACTTTTGTTCTCTATGGCCTTAAAACTGATGTTGTAGCTGATGTTTTAAGTCCCCTTTGGTCTGATGATATCCCATATATTTGGACTTTGGTTACAATCTGTTGTTTTTAAACTCTGTAAAGAAGTTAATCTGTAGTTAGTTATCATTGTGATTAAGAGCAGAAATGTGGTGATACTTTGATAAATGGCTGCCGTGAGATAATGATTGAAACAGTTCCTCTAACATCAACCTTTGTCATCTTTTTTCATATTTACTGAAATTAATAAATGAATTAATTAACACTTTATGTTTATGTTTATGCATTTGGCAGACGCTTTTATCCAAAGCGACTTACAGAGTAGACATAATATTACATTCCTCATCACTATGACAATAAGCTATATAGAGGAGAAACACTGATCAGAATCAGTGGTGACAGCAAGAGACTTTAACACCATGTGATTCTGTTTATTTGGTTCTTACTGCTGTGGGATCGGAGACATTTGCCAACTCATCTGCCAGCTCTTCCAGCTTCTCCCAGCTTTTCCCACAGAGGATGAGTCTGGCTCCTCCTTTGTGAAAGACGCCGGAGCATTCTGCAAACAGACCCCAGAGCAGCTGAGAGGTCACCAAAGCTGCACCAGTTTCCCCCCGAAACCACGCCGGCTCACCTTTCCCGAGCCCAGACAGGGCGTCGGTTACGACCACCACCTTGTTGCGTACAGAGGTTTTGGACAACAGATTGACGATGGCTCCGTAGAGGTAGAAAAATCCAGCTGTCAGAACAACTACACAGGGCACCAGGAGCACAGTCGTCCATGTTGGGTCCATGTTCTGCCAACAAATATGCCAACAAATCATTAGACTATTTGCAGTTAAGCATGAAAGAGACTCAGGCCGGGCATGTTTGATGATGTATGTAAAAAAAATCAAACAAAAAATGATCCAAACCAACATCTCACAGATGGAAGCTTAGCATAGCTTAGCATTAGCTTAGCATAGCATTAGCTTAGCATAGAATAGCTTAGCTTGGATCAAGTAGCAGAGTTAAATTGGCTAAAATCAGTTCACAAGCATACTTAAGTTCTAAAATAGTGACATTGTCCCAGATTTCAGACCTTAAGCAACTCAAAATAAGATTAAAAGTAATTATTCAAGTATTTTGAAGAAAAATGTCTTGAATTTAGCTGTAAATACTCACATTATGAAGTTTAAAGCTTACAAATCAAAATGTTTTGTAGCTTTTACAAAATCTATAAAACAGATTACGTTTTAAGGTATGGGTAGAAGTTGTTACTGTTTCTCGACTTTTGGTAAAGCTAAACAGGGAGCAGAAAAACGAAACCATTAATTAAAAAAAACACTTTAAAACTGTCCGTGTTTAAGTTATCATCATGGAAGTTGTGGTTAGTCGACAGATTCTTGTGTTAAAGTATGTTTCAGGTGGTAAACATACTTTGTGGAGAGAAAATTAATTTGATTTTGGAGATGCAGATGGATGAGATGGGATGTAAAAACTATTTGTTTCTACTTAATGAATGTCTCATACCCACAGGCTCTCCGGCTCTGTTACATTGGTTTCCATCTTATCCCCTACAACCTTGTTCTATCTAACTATGACTTCTTATTATTCTGAAACAAAGACGGAGAAGGAAATTCAAAAGTTAAATAGAGAGCGAATGGCACTTGAATTATGTGTACCTTCATGTTTATATACTCAGTGTTTGGATACTACAGCTTCCTGGGAAATGATCAGGACACAAACTTATTAAAAATAAATTAATAAATAAAGACACAAGCTCAAAAAGCAAAACTACAGAAAAACTAACAAGCAAACCACAAAATCAAAATTGTGATGAAGAAATCTAACAGAAAATGACTATTAAATAAATGGACAAAAAAACAATACAAAAGACCACAAATATACAGCAAAAGACTAAAAATACTAAAAAAGCGCAAAAATATCTTCATATACATTTTTAATAAATGAAGAAATATCTGCCAGACTCAAAATGATCTCATAGAAATTAAAGTGATGCAAAAATAATACAAAAATACATCAAACAGATAGACTGAACAATTATGATAAATAGATGAATAACATGATAAACCAATAAATACATTTAAAATATCTTAAGAAGGATGGAAAATATCATAAAGACAGAAATGTTTTAAAAGTAAAACTAGTATAAAGTTTATTTTGGGCTTCGGGTGGTGCTGATAAACCACACGACCTTTCGGCTGAGTTCATGTTCGGTCCATCTACCGGCACTCATTGTTACTAACCCGACTGTGCCAGCTTTCTGTCATCTGAATGTAAAAACCAGCACTCATATACAGCGCCAAGTGGGAGATAACCTTTTGGTTTAGGTTTACCATGCCAAGCACTGGCTGTTTGTCCAAGAAGAGGCTTCTAAATATAAACCACCGCTAAAATAGAGGCAGCGGCCCTCAATGACACAGTGTCATTTTTAACAAGAACCGGCAGATTAAACAGAACAGATATTTAAAAAAGAGCAACATTTAAGCAGAACGTTGTGATAAATTAATCATCAGCCACCACTTACTGCTTCCCAGGCCTCTGCAGGTAGTGTGCTTTAATTCCTCTCCTGAGGAGAAGTGGCTGAACGCCTCAGCAGAGCTGCTGCGACATGACAGCCAGCCAGCTCTCAGCAGCAATACTTTAGGATTTGAGGTCTTTTAATAGCAGCACAGCTGAGTCGGTTATTTTCCATGTGTGTTGTCAAGGAGGTATGTATAGCCTGACAAACCGGGAAACGGAGGAGAGGTGCTTAAGTTGGCTGTAGGAGGGCTTCATTCAAACACAACGATCTTCTGTGTCCACATGTAGAATATTCATATATAAGTGAATGCAAGTGTCCATTTGAAATTATAATTGTTTTAAATATCAAAAATGGCAATGTGATAAACACGTATTGTTCATAAATTGGAGAAACATGGCACTAAATCCAGTTAAAGGTTAACACATATTGGACATGGGACTTGCGACACGAACTTTCTGTTGTCGATGAAGACTTTACTTGTTTTGTGCTAAGCAGCAGACAGTAATGACAATATTCATCCCATTTTCAACCATGCTCTTAATTCTGATTTAAAATGATATATTTAGATTAGTTAATGTTTTGTAGCCAAGTTTTTTTTTTTTTTTCTTTATGAAAACGCCTTCACAAATTCTCTTTTATTATGAAGAACCAAGCGGAAGTGGTTTGTTCGTTTTGACCGGGTGAAGCTTTTACTGTGAAGGGCTGACCGGATGTGGAATGTTGGTTTTGACGGCGGACGGTTTTCACTGACATAGCTGACAGTTCGCATCATCCCTCCCAGACCGGACTCCTCAGAGCCGCTGGAAAAGAAAAAAAAAAACAAAAACAAAACACGGCCGAGATTCCGATATAATGTCTGATTTCGAAGAGTTTGAGAAGCAGCTGAGCGAGAACCGACAAGGTGAGTGTCCGCTACCTGGCAGTGCCCCGGTTCGGTGCGCAAGCTAGCAGGCGACCGTTGGTGCGAACCGTTAGCCCGTGAAACGGTTTTTTATGAATGGATAACCCCGACGTGACGGGACGCCTTCTCTGGCCGTGACTCAGCGTGTTTACCCGGTCTGTGTTGACGTGTTTGACAGCTCTGGAGGAGGGCGGGAAACCGGCGTGTTTCCGTTCAGCCGCGCGAGACGGCAGGATGCGAAATCTCCTCGTGAGGATGTCTCGTTATCAATGGACATGTCATCGATCACCTCACTTTGTGACCTCATCAAATAAAGCCACGCATTGGATTATTGAAACAGAGGCGATTTAAAAAAAAAAAAAAGCTGTTATTTATATGTTTTACAAAAACTATTTTAATATTATTATTATTTAGTCATCATTATAACTAAAAAGAAAAAAAAACTACACTTAGATTTACAAAAACAGTCGAGCAAGTTTGCTTCAATCCTTAATACATAGATCCGTGACACCTATTTCTTCCTCAAATAGTCAACACTATGTTAAAAATAAAAACTGGGAATATAAAATGATTCATTTTTATACAAAAAATCAGTTAAAAAAAATCAGTTTCAATCATTTTCAGAAAATCAGAAAATATTGAGGTTATACGTTTTTTTAAAATGTAGTTAGAGAATTCAGGAAAGACAACATTTGTATCCTGGGTTAAATAAATAGATACATCATATATATATATTTATGAATATATAAGAATACTAATGGCCTGTTTGTGTAATTGTTTGTGTTGTTCGTCCTTGTGTGGCCTGTTGAATTAGACTCATGTCAATTATTAAAACCCTCTGTTTTGCGGGAGGCAACACATGGACTGCTGACCTGTCCAGGGTACCCCGCCTCGCAGCCCGGGACATCTGGGACAGGCTCCAGACCCACTCTAGGAATTACTCACATACATTTATGCAACATCCAAAGTGACGTCACAGGACACAGCTTACAGACACGTGCACAGTTTGGGGGTTTCACAGGGACTCTTTGAACCGAACCACTGACCTGTTCGTTTGCAGGGTACTGCTTTTTCCAGCATGGACTGTAAAGACAGTGAGAGTAAAATGTACATTAACATGTCTTTATCGTTGTGAATGAGTGGATTGTGCCATGTTGGTTATGAAGAAATAAAAAAATAGAAGTAAGCCATATTCAACACCAAGCTCACAGAACAAATCCAGACTAAATAGATGTGATTTGATGATTACAATATACTTACAGTGTCCAGTGATTGAAAGGACATAAAGCTCATGATAGAGATAATATTTAACAGGTAAGGAGTAACATGTATCATACAGAATGCAAAAAAAACACCTGAAAGTTTCCTGTGGGGGGATTCTATATATGTATGATCATTTTCTTTTCTATTCTTCTTTTTCATTCTATTTCTTTTCTATTTTATTCTCTCTGGTAACTTTCCACAAGTGAATATGTTAAAGTTTCTTTTTCTTTCTCATTGGACTCATTCCTCCTTCTAGGTCTCAGAGAGGGTCTCCTCATACTTTATCTCTTAATGTTTTGGCTGGAGGATTGTTCGGTACAGGTGCAGGTTTCTCTATGATGGGAGACGGATTTTACCCCCCTTCTCAAGGTCAGAGAGGGGTTTAAAATGTGCTATGATTTTGTTTTACTTTGGAGCAGCTTGATACGTTGCTCTCACTTCATGAAGTTTTCCCTTTAATACATTTTCTATCTCTTACCCTCTTGAACGGACTGAGACTCTTGCTTCAGAAAACAGTCCAAATATCGCAAAATAAACCCAAGTTTCCCCCTCCTTTTTTAGATTAAATCAAATTAAATTAAAGCATCGCTCCTCCTTTTTTAAATTAAATCATCATGTTGCTTTCAGGGCATCCCTGTACTGGTTCATAACCTTTTGTCACACATCCAGATGTGCAGGCGCCCCACATCTCTCTGGCTGACCTTTCCTTCTGTCTCAGAGCGGGAGCGGGAGCGGCACAAAAAGCGGAGTCGCAGTGGCTCGCCGCCCGCCCGCGCCGACAAGCACCGCAGCCGGGAGAAGCGCAGCCGCAGCCGGGACCGGAAGAGCCGGGACCGCCGCAGCTCCTCCCGGGACCACAAGAAGCACAGGTGACCAAGCGGGGGTCCGTCGGGGCCTCTCAGGCCTCGATTAGATGGAATTACCCTCACACATATCATCACACTGGAGGATTTCTGGGAAGGAGAGTTTTGATCTAATAGATTTTTTTGGTGAAACTGAAATTTCACTGTTATAGCAGCAGGTAAACATGAAAAAAAAACATTTTTAAAGTTTTTAGAAAATTCCCAAACAAATAGTTACCATAATATGCTGCTATTGATTTAAAAGATGTCAGAGAGCTATGAGAAGACTCGGCCTGGTTTCTGGAAGCAGCCTGAAGTCCTCAGATGATTTGTTTAGTGTGGAAAGCAAAGACAAACAGCAGATCATCACAGCTCTTCTGAGTTGTTCCTCTGGTCTTTTTAAAGCAGTTTAATATCGTGGCGGCAGTTTCAAAGGTCGGTTTAAATGATAACTCGGGTCACGTAGCCATAGCAACAAAAAGGGGTGAGTGGCTCAGAAGTTTGTCTCTTCTCTGCCTGAAGCCGCTCTCCCAGGCGCACCAGGAAGAAAAGGACCTGCAAGTACTGGGACGTGCCTCCGCCCGGCTTTGAGCACATCACACCGATGCAGTATAAAGCTATGCAAGGTACAGGCCTCCCTCAGACCTCCTCCCATCAGACCTCCTTACATCAGACCCCCTAACTGTCAGACCTCCTCCCATCAGACCTCCCATCAGACCTCCTAACTGTCAGACCTCCTTCAGACCTCCTCCAATCAGACGTCCTCTCTACCAGGCCTCCTTCAGACCTCCTCCCATCAGACCTCCAAACTGTCCGACCTCCTCCAATCAGACCTCCTCTCTACCAGGCCTCCTTCAGACCTCCTCCCATCAGACCTCCTAACTGTCAGACCTCCTCTCATCAGATCTCCTCCTATCAGACCTCCTCCCTGTCAGACCTCCTTCAGACCTCCTCCCATCAGACCTCCTCTTTACCATGCCTCCTTCAGACCTCCTATCAGACCTCATCCCTGTCAGACCTCCTTCCATCAGACCCCCTCCCATCAGACCCACTCCCATCAGACCCACTCCCATCAGACCTCCTCCCTCTCAGACCTCTTCTCATCAGACATCCTCTCTGTCAGACCTCCTAACTGTCAGACCCCCTCCCATCATAGCTCCTCCTATCAGACCTCCTCCTTAACAGCTCTCTCTGCCTCCCGTTCCTCAGCGGCCGGTCAGATCCCGACGATAGCCCTGCTGGCCTCGTCCACCACCACCGGAGTGGCCGCCGCCCCGACCCAAGTGCCCATAGTTGGGAGTCAGATGACCAGACAAGCCCGACGCCTCTACGTGGGAAACATCCCCTTTGGGGTCACCGAGGTGAAGCTGGAGGCAGCGGCCGGGGGCGAGCCGCTCAGGCTGCTGCCTCCGGTCACTCTGAGGGTCTCCGTCTGTGTAGGAGTCCATGGCAGAGTTTTTCAACGCCCAGATGCGCCTGGCTGGCCTCTCACAGGCCCCGAGCAACCCCGTCCTCGCCGTGCAGATCAACCAGGATAAGAACTTTGCTTTCCTAGAGGTGTGTGTTTCTAATATCCCACCACTTTCGAATAGAAAAGTCTGAATCTCTGTGGAGATCAGAAGTCAAAAGGATCAGGTTTTAAAACATGGTCGGAGATGTTTTTCAGGGATCTTTGATGAACTTCAGCTTCATCAGAGCTCCTGCTGCAGCATTTTGGATCTGCTTGAGACTAGGCTTGTCCCGATCCAACATCTGGATCAGATTGGCCGCCGATATTCGCAAAGAACTGCATATCGGCCAGCAGGAGAAAATGCAGATCCAGACTGCCGATCCATTTTTTTGTTAAAGTTCGATCCCACACGAGCATTAGCATTAGCATTAGCATCTCCTAACCCACAGGTCTGTGTCCTAAAAAAAAGTACATAATTACTTGTCCGATCACACCTGTCTTTATCTCTTAGCCCATGTTAAAATCAAGCACAGAAAAGCTGCTTGTTTTTTATTCAAGCTCTTCCCAAAGATTCTTAGTGGCTTGGAGTCTGGAGTCTTTGAAGGTCAATACATGTGTGGAAATGACGTTTCATGCTTCAAGAGCTACACATTTTCAAAGAGGCATTGCATTTTATACATACTGTACTCCTCTTTTCCTCATCTCAGCCTACTTGCTTCTTCCTTGTTGTGTGCTAGTTTGACTAACTGTATATCTTTAGTCCTGTGTGTTGGTGGGCCCGTCCTCATATTAAGTTGTTATCAGAGTAAATCACTGTTCAACATGAGTCTGCCAACTAAGTAAGTAGAATAAATAACTTTAAACTTTAATACATGCTCTGATAGGCCGGGATCGGGATCAAATCGGAAGGGAAAAAAAATGGATCGGGACATCCCTTCTTGAGACTTTGGTTCAGAGCAGTAATAAAGAATTACAGCAGTCCTGAAGGAACAAATGCACAAAGCCTTTTCTCTGCATCCCTCTTAGACAGGATGCTCCTCCTTCTGGAGGCTTTTTGAAAGGGGAAAGAAGGCAGTCCTAGAGACGTATCGACCCGTGTGGCAGTGGTTGTGAACGTTGCCTCTCCCCCCTTTGCTGTCCAGTTCCGCTCTGTGGACGAGACGACGCAGGCCATGGCCTTCGACGGGATCATCTTCCAGGGCCAGTCGCTGAAGATCCGGCGCCCTCACGACTACCGGCCTCTGCCTGGAATTTCCGAGCAGCCGGCTTTCCACGTCCCGGGTTTGTGTCCGCCTCCTTTTCTGCTCCCTGAATAACCAATTTGGTCGCGTGATTTTAATTCCTTTTCTCTGCTTGTTGATGGGTAGGCGTTGTCTCCACAGTGGTTCCAGATTCCCCCCATAAGCTCTTTATCGGAGGCCTGCCCAACTACCTTAACGATGACCAGGTATTTACCTTACACCAGACTAACTGTCCATGCTCTCAGGCTCCCTCACTTTTCTTTCACAGGCTACGTTTTTTGACACACCGAAACGAGCCCAAAATTTGGTTTACACTCTTTTTTAAAAAAGAAAAACAAACGTGTGAAAAGGCTTCCTTTAGGAGTCAAAACAGCTGAATTAAAGTGTGTCGTAGACTGCAAAAGGATGGAGTGTTTGAGCAATAAGAAGCAAAGAATAACAACAAAGGAAAAAAAAGAACTGGATAACTTTAGGTCTTTGATTTAAATCAGTTGCGCCTTAATCATATTTGAATATTCAGTGGTTATAACTTTCTCATGCTAAGCGTACTGATTTAAGAAAGGTAAGCAAAGTCTAGTATATTTTCATGAAAACCAGACAAAGTGACATGGAGTTCTTTCTGTTTTAAAGAAAAAGTCCACCTTAAGAAACTGTGAAGGAATATTGTTTTTGACTGGTAATTGACTGGTAATTGTTGTTGCTTAAAACCTCAGGAACCTTTATGTGTAGGTTTAACGAATAAAACAAATTACCAGAAGACTGTAGGAATGCTTTGTTTACCATTGAAAGCCAAAGGTGGACTTTTCCTTTGAGAAAGAGCGAATATTTTCTCTGAGTTTACTCTCAGGTGGTAAATTATCATTAATTCTAACTGTCCATTCTGTCTCATGGTTAACAGAGCACAAGCAGCCTGTTGTCTGTTATTCACTGACTCGTTTCTATGAATACTTAGTCACTTCCACTGCGTTGATACTCACAGCTCTTTCATTTTTGTCCCCCCACTTTGTCCCCAGCTAGGGGCCAGTAAGATCGTTAAGTCTGCGCTCATAATTTGTTCAGTAGTACTCATCTACTGCTGCCATGCCAACATGTAACACAAGGCAAGTAAGACATTCTGGTCCACACACGGATACACTGCGGGCCGGCAGGCTCCCTTTCTGGCTGCTTTCTCTCTCCCATCATGCTTTTCAAGCGCGTTTAGGACCCGGGCAGCTGCCGGGAAGGACAGCTGATCTGAGGGGATTAATGCAGGGGAAGCTTATTTAAGCTTTGATGTCGAGGTGAGAAGATGATGTGTTGACCTGCCATTAGGTGGAATACAGCACAAAAACACCAACTTTTTAAACCTTTTTAAACTCCATTTACTGCACAGCCTGTCTTCCAAATATCTCGATTATCGCGATGACTTTACAGTCGTGTAAAAAAGGAAAACTAATTTTGTTTTAATTTTTTGTTTATCAGGACATAATAAAATAAGAATTAATTTGCTCCCATGAAGGTGTTAAAATGAGGTAAATACAGCCTCAGATCGTGATGTTATTTATTGAACAGAAACCTCATCCATCCTCAGTCGAGGGCAAAGGTCAAAGTCATAGAGTAGAGCAAAGTGGATAAAGTTTGGCCCAAAAGCACCAACCAAACACGGACAGCTCAGAGCGGCTGTCAGCACGGTGGGGGAGGGATGATGGTCTGGGCTGGTCCTGCAGCATCAGGACCATAAAAAGTCAGATGTGAAGCCGTCTGTCCCTCCAAAAAACTCCTCCACAGACGTCTGAGAGCCTGAAGAAAAACAGAGTCACATGTCATCTGAGGCTTTATTTATCTGATTTTGAGCTCTGATTTGAACCTGATATTTTTCATTTGTCCTGATGGGTAACACAGCTACACAATCCAGATTTAGACATTTAATTCTTTTCAAAATGCATCCTGAATGTTGATAAGAAAAAAATGTCCCATAATAAACTGATTTCTATTTTTGTCTCTCCCACTATATTTTTAAAACTAAAATTAAAATCCACTGGTGATTTAAACAGAAAGCAAAAAAATCTGCTAGACAATAAAAGCGGCCATCATTTTTGGCATTGTTGCAACTTTAAAGGCAGATCCCTAATCTTTTTTCCCTTCGCTTCCTCTCAGGAAAACAGCGTAGTGTAAAGAAATGAGCTGAACTTTGTATTTATTCACATTTCCATCCACATCAATGGGTTAAACTGATTGTGAGGGTCAAATGGACATTTAGAATTCACTCAGTAGACGGACATATTGATGGGGAGGCTGATTCCCGCTCTCAGACCTGGCCGTCTGACTCTTGTTTTACAGGTTAAGGAGCTCTTGACGTCTTTCGGGCCGCTCAAAGCCTTCAACCTGGTGAAGGACAGCGCCACCTCGCTGTCAAAAGGTTACGCCTTCTGTGAATACGTGGACGTCAGCGCCACCGATCAGGTAACGGAGTCCCTCTGTGTCTGCGTGATTAGGCTGGGAGCTGTTTGCTCTGCTGGTCAGGGCTCTGTTTGCTCCTCCTCAGGCCGTGGCGGGGCTCAACGGGATGCAGCTCGGGGACAAAAAGCTGATCGTCCAGAGGGCGAGCGTCGGAGCTAAAAACGCCAATCCTGTGAGCTCAGTGGGATTTCTCATTAACCAAATTAGCCAGAACTCGAATTAACCAGTATTATTCTTTGTTTTCTGTGTAGGGGTCTTGCAGAAAGCCCCAAAAAATGTTGGTCTTTTTTATTTATCTGATGATTTATTTATGAAAAAAAACACTTTTTGTTTAAATGATGACGTTTAAAAGAGTTTAAATTATATTTTAACCTCAGCCGGCTTTGGATAAATGGCCACCTGTTTTATGAAGTTTTCTAAAAGAACTGACCCGCAAAAGGTCTGTGTAGGTGTCTGGCAAAAAGCAACAAATGTTGTTGTTTTTTTATTTTATTTGATGATTTATTTAAGAAAACAGTGAAGAGAACACTTTCTGTTAAAATGCTAAAGTTTAAAAGAGTTTAAATTATACTTTAACCTCAGCCGGCTTTGATTTAAATAAATCCATCCATCCATCCATCCATTATCAATACCGCTTATTCCCTGTTGGGGTCGCGGGGGGAACTGGAGCCTATCCCAGTGGTCAACGGGCGAGAGGCAGGGTACACCCTGGACAGTCCGCCAGTCCATCGCAGGGCCACACACAGGACATACAAGGACAAACTCACACTCACATTCACATTCACTCCTAAGGGCAATTTCCCCAATCTCCAATCAACCTAACATGCAGGTTTTTAGACTGTGGGAGGAAGCCGGAGAACCCAGAGAGAACCCACGCAGACACAGGGAGAACATGCAAACTACACCCAGAAGGGCCCTGGTTCCCCCGGGATTCGAACCCAGAACCCTCTTGCTGGGAGGCGACAGTGCTAACCACCACACCACCGTGCCGCCCCATTTAAATAAATCATCAAATAAATTTAAAAAAACATTTTTTTTTTACTTTGGCTAAATGGCCACCTGATTTGTGAGGTTTTCTAAAAGAACTGACCAGCAAAAGGAGCCTCTGTCTGAGTGCTGCAGAGCTCTCCCTCTGA
>JABUIW010000199.1:0-15861 GCA_013363375.1 Menidia beryllina | reverse complement strand
CCCCCCCCCCCCCCCCCCCCCCCCCCCAGACCTCCATCATAGAGACCCCGGTGACCCTGCAGGTGCCCGGGCTGCAGAGGCTGCAGACCTCGGGCCTGCCCACGGAGGTGCTGTGCCTTCTGAACATGGTGATGCCGGAGGAGCTGGTGGAGGACGACGACTACGAGGAGATCCTGGAGGACATCCGCGAGGAGTGCTGCAAGTACGGCAGCGTCCGCTCCATCGAGATCCCCCGACCGGTGGACGGTGTGGAGGTCCCCGGCTGCGGAAAGGTGCAGACGCCAGTCCAGACCTGTCCATGTTCAGAGGCAGCTTGGGTTCACACCGGTTGAGGTTTGAGTTGCTCACGGGTTGATTTTATCCACGTTCATAGGTTGATTTTAGTCAACCTATGAATCAGGACTCTTAAGCACTTTAGAACAGCCAATTTTAGTTCAAATCAGGACTCTAAGCACTTTAGAAAAGCCAGTAATAGGAAAGCTATTTAAACACTGATCTGGGATTTTCCCACTGCTTTCCAGACTTCTTTTTAAAGAAAAATCAGCTCTAAATTAAGCAGTAATCTCTTTGTCGTGTAGAAGTTTTTCTGTTCTTTTGACACAATGAAGCCTAATACTGTTTATTTTTGCCTTTTTCTGTCCTTAAAGAAAAAAAATCAAGTAGAAATCAGAAATATGTTTTTTTTTATTTGCATCCAATGTAATGCCAATATTTTTTGCAGTTTTTCCATAAACTAAAAATGCGAAATATTCATAAATACAAATAAACAAGAGTTTTTATTTAGGTTTTAACCATGCAGTGATTAAATAGCTCTCAGAACAAATGAAAGAATCTCAGAATCTACATTTATTTGTCTCTCTCCTCCCTTTATTTCTCTTTTTCCCCCTTTCAGATTTTCGTGGAGTACGTTTCTGCTGCAGACTGTCAGAAAGCCATGCAGGCGCTAACCGGCCGCAAGTTTGCCAACAGAGTGGTGGTCACCAAATACTACGACCCCGACATGTACCACAGGCACGAGTTCTGACAGCCTTCGTTCTGTTTGTCGTTTAGACGCCTCACCCGGAAAAAAGACTCAGCTCCTGCTCATTTTAACATCCTGGACCCCAGTGTGAGTTCCCTCAAAGCTGAATTACTCCTCGCCTTTGCCCAACAAACAACCTGAAATAAGCCTGAAATGTACATTTGCAGTATCTAATCTGACGTGTATCTAATCTAACGTAATACTGCCTGACAGAGCCAGAATGCACTACTACAACAGAAAAAACAGTCAAATGTTTAGATTTTCTTCCTTGAGCACAAAAAAAAAGCCATCCTGGTGATTTTTATGTGGCTGCGCCAAATTTATATCCATCCATCCATTATCAATACCGCTTATTCCCTTATGGGGTCGCGGGGCCAAATTTATATTTCATTATTAATTTATTTACCTGTTTATTTATTATCCCAAAGTAAGATTTCCTGCTGTATGCGCCACGTTAGTGTTCATAAACCTATAAATGCTGTTAGCTGTGCCGCTTCTGTAGACAAACCGTTGACTTGTTTTGTCAGAATTTAAATGGATTTTGTTAGATTAACCTCTACAAAGGGACTTTTGTAAACGTAGAATAGTTTTTCTGAAAAAAAAATCATTTATTTGACTGGGAAGACTCTGCGAGCAGCATGAATTAGCAAAAAGACACGCGGGGAGATTCAATTAGAGCAGAACGACTGGTTCAAGCCTTCTTTGTTTGGATTTAAGTTGGAGCTTCTTAAAGTCAAAGAGGGATTCTTCATGGCATCTTAAAGGTTAGTCAAAGGACCCAAGGCCCGTTTTGGTCCGAGGCAGTAGCTGATGTTTGTTGGTGCAGATTCTCATTCGTCAGGTCCTGGTGACCCTCATAGTCCTGAACTTCTGCTTGGATCTTAAAGGCGTTTCTCCTCTCACCCTGGAGGCTTCTTCAGCTCTATGATACATAGTGGAGGATCAGCTCAAAGCAGCCCCCCAGACCATGAGTTAGCAATTCTACCTGTAGATGGTCTAAATGTCTGAAAGGTGAGTTTTGGTCCCAATCTAAGCTGGGAAACCTCCTGGGAGGAGCCAGAAGGTGATTCCTAAACCCCTTTCCTCTCTTAAAAAATGGCCCTCAAAGCATCCAGCTCCTCTGTTCAGATGTGGACATTACTGTCCTCACAGGGTGTCTCTTCTCCCTCAGATGGAGAACTGCTGAGTCATGGCCTCCGAACGACCAGCTTCACAGTCAAAACCGACCACCACATCAAGCACATTTAAATAAAAAACCCAGATCCTATTAAGCTAACGTAGCTATTTAGATAAAGTGAAGCTGTGTGAGTTGTTGGTGCATGTGAATGCGTTCACACCGCCTCTGTAACTTTATCCAAACGTCAGAACTACTAGTTTAGTCTCTGCACACACACGACTTCCCCGGTGATTCTGAGAAGTACCATTCATTCAAGCCTTTAAAATGAGCAGCTGAGAGCTGCTTCTGTCTTCAAGAAGACTGAAATTAAGCTGAATCAGCCCCCGTTTGAGTCGCGCTTTAAGCCGTCCAAATCCATCTGAACTCCTCGTTCTTAAACACCTGGTTTCCCTTCAGGGTGAAGCAGGTGTGGCACATGTTGAGAAAAGCACCTGTAAATGATGTAGCTGGAGCACCGGTGAGGAGATTTATAAATAAATATGAAATGGAAGCTTAAAATAACTATATAATGTTTAATCTGCAAGCCGATGATCCTGGAATGAGCCTCTGTTTCGTGTATATCAGCGTAATAGGCTGAACATATCAACTCATGATAAACTACTGTATTTTATACGATTTTTGAAGAGCCGAAAAGGTCTGATTATTTTTAGTTTGTACAGTTCTGCCACTGCCATTGCCTTGAATAAATGCTTGCCTCCACAGTCTGGATGCTGATGTGTCTTTATTTCCAGCTAATTATATCTATTAATTGAGTTGTATGTAAAAAAATAACAAAAGTGAGAGCTGTTTTTTGTCCTTAAAAAATCCACCATCTGCTTTACATGTTTAAATATTACAATTGTTATTTTCTAATGTGATTTCATTTTCATTTGTGATTAGAATTGCCTTTAAAACCAGCATTTCATGTATCAATCAGCATCCATATGTTCATATATGTTTTCCTTTTTTTAGGTTGTTTCTTAATTCTCAAAATGCTTATGGGTATGATTGTGCTGCTCAGTGCAAAGCTATATCTACAGTATATACAGATACCATGAATGACAGAAGCAGGAGTACAATACAGTGTGACAATAGAGAAGCTCTGAAAAGGAGTCAACCAACCACGGATCTAAATGTAGAGGAGAGTGATTGCTGAGAGGAGGCAGCTGAGGAGCACAGGTGGAGGGAGAGGAGCTGATGACCATCCAGGAGGGGCCTCAGGAAACATCAGGAAAACACACATATTTTCGTTTTCTATCAAAAATCATGATGCCTAACTAGAGCCTGAATAGCTGAGCATATAACTAACCTAAAATGTTCTAATATGAAATGTTTACTTTGATGTGATTAGACACTTTTTAGGTTAAACTAAGACTACTTTTTCCTTGTGCCATTCTTTAGTCAATTTTTACTGCACTGTTTCCACTTTGTTTTTGCCTTTAATCCTTTTTCTGCCAGGAACATGTTTAAATCTCCCACGTGGATTTTTTTCATGTTCATGCTTTTGTAAAGCACTTTGAGTTGACCATGTGTATCAAATGTGCTGTAAAAATAAACGTGATTCGCTTGTAATTACTTCTAATGGACAACAGGTGGCGCTAATTAGACATTTGGTTGGCGGGGAAACTTCTCCCACATTTTGTTTATATTAAACAAAAAATCAAACGCACATTTTCTCTATTTATTGGCATACATCAAATAGTACCTGCTACATTCATTTTTGTTATTTTCAGCATAAGAAAAAAAAATTTGGGGGACCGGATATGCAATGGTAATTTATGAGTGACGTCAGACGACGCGGCCATGACGCCGGTCGTCAACAGCCCCGGTTTGACAGATGTTCGTCGGGGGGAAAGTCGCCTCCATTCAGCGCCGAGCAGCGGACGACGGCGGCGGAGGCTCGCTTTTGGATTGTTTTTCGCCGCGCCGACTGAAACATGTCCGGGGAAAAGGCGGCGAGCTCCTGCAACAAGTTCCAGGCCAACGTGTTTAACACGAGCAAATGTCAAAACTGCTTCAAGTCCCGCGAGCTGCATCTCCTTGGCGACCGCGACGTGGAGCAGGTACGTGACCGTTAAGGATGCAACCGCCGGGCAACCGTTACCGTTAACCCCCAACCGTTTCACGTTTAAAAACTCTCACCCATTCAATTCAAACCTTTGTCAAAAATTGGCATTCACTGTTTTTTAAATACATTTTTAGGTGAATTCATGTGTAAAATACCGTGTAAACGCGTTTCATTTAAAAAAAAAAGAAGAATTTGCCTGATAATCGATGGATAAATTGCCGTTACTTTTTGGTTTTATTAGCCCAAAGAAGGGATTCTTTGACTGTTTTACTAGCAAATGGATGTTTAAATACTTCTAGAGGGTGTTTTCATGAACATGAGTAGTAGAAACTTTTCTTTTGAGATTGCCAACAACGTCATTGTTAAAAGGACATTGTGGCTTTTTTAAATTTGGAGACTGATAAATCAAACACACCAAAACAGTTTAAATTAATAATAAACATTGGGTTATAAAATTATACTTTCAACATTTTGTTTGAAAGAAAATGCACTTAATAAGACTTCTTTAGTGACAAACCTTCCCCACAAAATTACCCAAAATGAAAACATGCATTTTGGACCTCATTGTCTGGGCAAATGAAGACATCATCTGGTCATGGATAAAGGTTTAAATGATTTAGATATTGACTTAACAGGCAAGCAGTAAAGGTACTTTCAAATGGAAATAAGTTCATTTTTAGATAAGAGAGAGAACCATCCTTCCAAGCCCTCCCTCATTCAGTGGATTCCTTTGTCAACTATATCTAAAAAGAACAAACTCACACCTCTCAATTAAAATGTCTGGGTTTAATCTGAGCTGAATTTGGCCCCTAAAAGCTTTTTGCCGCTTTATGCATCCATATTCCCAACATTTTATAATAAACATTAGAGTATTTCATCTTCATTTAAACCAGGTTTCATCAATCAGTGGGTATAAGTTTGGGGGAAATTTCTTTAAAGTGATGTGTGTCTCTGTGACAGTGTTTTTATAGCTTCATTCGTCACATCTGAAAAGCAGGTGATAAAAATCCTGTGGCTTCCAGGACGGGAAACCAAGCTTTCGCATCACCCAGACGGCAGCTCCCCCATGACAGCTAATGATTATTAAGATTTGTCAGACCTCCTCAATCTTCAATCCTTTGATTATTCTAAGAACTGAGAAGTAAAATCGCCAAGTGCTGTAGTGTAAAAAGTCCTTTGTTCAGCGTCCCTGAGCAGCAGAATTATCGTCAGCCGATTGCTCTTAAAGTGTTGAGCGAACAAAGTCTTCTTTCAGACTAAAGACGCCTACTGCTTTGCTGCATAATTAGATTAACACTGGAGCAGCATAAGGAGTTTACACCGTTAACTGTGGCTGGGTTCGCTGTGTTGAGGAGGCAAAAATACGTTTTCAGCCTCTACTGGACTTGGATGGATGTCAAATATAGTTTTCTGACGCAGAACGTGGAGTATCTGAAACGGGTATTTGAATTGTTACCCCAGAAGCACCTCCTTGTTTTAGTATTTATAAATCAGTTTAGTCATTCTGCTTTAGATTACATAAAGAGACAAGTGCTTTTTGAATTCCTGAGAAGCCCTAAGCAGTGGTTTCTGTCTAAAAACAACCAGCTGGATGTCCGTTAAATGGTGAAAACAATGAAACAATGATGCTCTAACCCTACATTTCAGCAGAAATATTTATTTTGCACGTGTTTGCTCTCCGTCCTTTTAAAACCTGGGGCTGCTGGCCTGTCATGCACAGGTGATGTGAGGAGACGTGGTGCATGCTTCGCATTGTTGCAGTATGCTATCACAGCCTGTGCCTGGATCCCCGCTCTGTAATTACTGCGCTCAGAGTTACTCTGACAGAGCTGCATACGGCTCCTCTGTTTTTTCACGTTTACCTTTAAGAGAGAATCACCTGACGCGTGAGGCTTCAGGACGTCTGGGTTTGTTCAGATTGAGAAGCTTAATAAGTGATGTATTCAGTCTGAGCAGCTTTCCATTCGCTTATCAGACCAAGAAAACATCTACATGTGAGAGTCTGAAGGCCAGGAACAAGACTTTTGATGGCTTTCTGTTGTGTCATCCTTCAGTTTAATTACTTTAGTTTGCACTAACAGTCAAGTGGAGACCAACAGATTTCCCAGATTATAATAAAGAAACGAATTACTGTTGTTTCTAACTCATTCAGACAGGCTTCTGTGCTCTGATCTGGAAGACTGTTTGTCTGGAAATGTTGATGTTCACCTTCACCAGAAGTCCACAGTTCGTTTGCTGCTGATTGGGTTCACAGATAATCACACCAATAATTAGTATATTCTGATAAGGAAACTGAAGGCTGTAGTAAATCAACATTTTCTGCTTTTTCCATTAAAATATGATACTTTCCCGCTCAGGTTGTTTGATAATGATTCTCATTTAAAATCGACGTTCAGCTTTAAGGGAATTACTGTTTAAATAAAAAGGAACGTTTCCAGCAGCCCAAAGATCAGAGAAAAGAAAAAGAAACCTTCCTTCTGTCTGAGGGCCCTGGTGCCTAAGCGGGTTTGGCAGGTTGTGAGCTTATGAAGAGTCGTCTGTATTTCTGTCAGCAAGCGACGTCCATAGTAAATGAAAGGATGCTTCATCTGAACGACACCTCATTGGACACTTCCTGTGTTTTCCCCGATGTGTATTTTTTTATCCATAAACATGTTTGCTGTTGTCTTTCCCGCCAGGCGAAGCCCATCTACTGCAGCTGGCTGTGTTTGGCCCCGGTGGGCACAGACTTCGACAACCCCGTGCAGCGCTCCCGGGTAAGACTTTAGTGGGTTTCAGCCCTCTTCTCCCGGACAGCAGCAGATGTTTGGTGACTCTATGACTCTGTTCCTGTGTTGTGGTGTCAGAAATGGCAGCGGCGCTTCTTCGTCCTGTACGAAAACGGCAGCCTGAGCTACGCCCTGGATCAACAGGTGAGAAACTCCCGGGTTGGACCAGCCTCACTAGTCCCGTGCTGGGCTCAGGCGGCCATCTTTAGGCCAGATGTTGTGTGCAGAACCACAGCAGATGCTTTTGGCTTAGCCGCTTCTTTAATGCTGCCCCCTCTTCTTTCGTTGTGATCCCCTCCGTTTTAATTCCCTCATCCCTCATTCCCTGAGCTGCCTTCTGTTCAGCTGCCATTAATCCTGCTGCCAGTCTTGGCTTGGAGTCGCAGTAAACATGATTCTTTAAAGGGGACATATTATGCAAAACCAAGTTTTCAATCATTTGATTATGTACATTTGAGACTGTGGAGGGCCTATCAGTAGGCAAAGTGTGAAAAAAAATTACTTGTGGGCTGCTTCAGTCTCAATACAGGAGATAAATCAGGAGGTTTCAGGAGTGGGTAGTTTCTGACGTCATTAGCTCTAGCTCATTATAATATTCCAGCCTTTCACCTGCATGTTGACTCCCACCTCAGCTTACTCCGCCTATCTGTGGCAGACGTCGTGTGCATTAGCATGGTAGCATGAGCACGGTAGCGTTAGCATGGTAGCGTTACCAACCTCCCTGAAGAAGTGTGTGGATTGCCTGTGTCTCATTTGCATTTAAAGAGACAGGCACTCCAAAGCGAGCGCTCTGAACGGGGCTGTTTTGGCAGGGGGACTGAACTGCTATTGGGCTTCATCCTTATGGGATTTTGACCAAAGCTTGTCACAGACATTACATTAGGACACCAGGGAACTAGTTTAACTTGTTGAAATAGGGTATTTAATGCGCTGTGACCCCGGTGCTCTGGTTCTCCCGCAGCCCAGCACGTTGCCTCAGGGGACGGTCAGCATGAGTCTGTGCACGGACATCTCCGACGCGGAGTCCCGGACGGGCCAAAGAAACGCCCTGTGCATCAAAACCCTGGAGCAGGAGATCTTCATCCGCGGTGACAACAAAGAGATCATTAACGGGTCCCCCCCCCCCCCCCCCACTGAGACCTTATAGGAGCTTTAACGGTTGTGTCAGCTGCCTCTGACCGGCCGGATGTCTCTGTCCTTTTCAGCTGGAGGGAACAGCTGTCCGCCTACCTGCGCACAAACAAACACAGCCAAAAGAAAAAGCGGAAGGTCGAACCCATCGCCAATCAGGTAGCTTAAAAAATGCCCGCGGTTCACACGTAAACATCAGATCCAGCGTTTTACCTCTGTGTTTTCAGGCTGTTTAAAATGATATTAGGACATGAAACGGAATGAAAGAAAAGATAAAAAGTGTTTTCATTTTTAGGAGCCAAGCCCAGCAAAGATGGCCGCAACCGATCTGAGCTTTGCGCCCTCTGAAGGAACCTTAGAAGAGACCCCGGTCAGGACCAGCACAGACCCTCAGGGTCCGGAGTGGATCCCTGCTGGTACAGCACAAGTCCAACACTCAACCAATCACAGCCACTGTCCTAACATCCTGCAGACGTCCACACACTTGCAGCCTTTTATTTGGACTCTGTGCTTTAGCCCCATGGAGCGGGTACAGAGACTCGCTGCCGTGGGAACTGGCTGGAGGAGTTTGTTGTTTGAACAGGATGTAGACTTGCATAAACACAGCGACAGAAACGCAGTGAGAGATGAGCAGGAAATTCTGAGTCTCTGACCCTCAGGCATCATTAAAGCCAAGCTGCAGACATGATCCATAAAAGAGCTCTTAAACGAGTTCTAAAAGCTGGGTTTCCCCCCCTCTGCTGTGACAAAGTGGACACCAGCACCCATCTGGCTCCAGACTTAAAGCAGGTCTGCCCAGACCACCAGAGACCCGTCTGATGTCTGCTGCTGCCTCGGGCGCTCCATCAGAGGAAGAGCTGCTCAGTCACTGTGTCTGCCTCCGTCTCAGTTCTTACCCTCGCATATTAGCTACTTACTACTTCCATAAAATTCAGAAATCTTGGATCAGGTTTGTCGAGGACAGCCTTAATAGAAATATAGATCTAGAAATCTAAACAGAAAGTCTGAAATGTACATATTTAATGAATGTCATCGTGTTATTTCTGGTTGTAGAGTTTTTCCTTTAGTGGTTTGAATGGTGATTAACAGCTGTTTGAAGGACTTTTTACAGGATTTAAGAAGCTTTTCTCTTCAGTTGTTATGTTCTCAGTCCCTCCAGCAGAGGTGGAGTGAACCCAGCCTTATTTCAGATCCAGGCAGAGTTTTTCCTCAAAGGCAGTTACCAACATGCCGCCAATAGTTAAGGTTTTCAAATGGTTTTTAGCTCTGTGAGGTTTTCAGAAAACCTTCATGTTAGACGAGGCTGTTTTTAGCTTTGGAATCGCATCTTTCTCTGAAGGCGTTTAGCAGGTTTGCAGAACCTGGATCGTCTTTTTGACCGAAAGCCCGAGCAGCATTTCCCAGGTTAGAAGATGATCACCGCTTTATGGTTAGACCCTCCTCTTCTTCCTTGTTTGCTTGTGGCTGTTGCAGAAACATGTTAAATGTCAAAGAAGTTTGGTTATGTTTTCAGTCAGGATTACGTCTAAACATGTGTTTCTCTCTCCTGTGCTGTTGTCCTCTTTGTCGATTCCCGATGATGTCACTGTTATTAGTCTGAGAGCCGAGTCTAAACAAAACGATAAATGGTTCTGTTGATGCTCCCATGGGAACATTACGCCTACCCATCAACAAGAGAAACCATGGCTTTAAAAGTCTGCACGCGATATACTTAAACAAAAACTAAGACAAAACGGAGAAAAGTGGGGAAACGAAATCCCCCCGTCGACCCAGCAGCTGGTAGGAGCTCCTTTAGGAGCGGGAAGTGTCTGGATGACGTTATCGTTCCTTCACGTGGTTTTGGAGGAATTTTGGCCCACTCTTCCAGGGTTACTTCAGATCTTTGACATTTGTGAGTGTGGACTTCAACATTCTGTTCTTGTTGTATTTACCTCGTTTCCCGACCTGTTGCAGACCAAAAGAAGGGGAAAAGAGTATCCTGTAAGAGGTCACATCAGGATGTTGTTGGGACTAAAAAGGATCTAAAAAAATCTTATACACCATCTGCTATTTTTTTTTCCCAATATATTTATTGATTTTTTTTGCATTGCATAACAATTCAAAATAGAACATTAACACATAACACCCCCCCCCACACACACAGAGCTAGGCTAAACCTGCAAATTCCACCTATATACAACTTAGCTTAAGAAATATATACATTTTAAATCAAGTACTCCAATGTAATAAGGATCCCGCTTAAAAATATAATGAAAAACAAATAAATAAAACATAAAAAAATACAGAACAACTTAGGATAAATAAACATTATAAACATTATATCTCAGACTCTATAATGCTCATACACCATCTGCTATTTAAAGTTCAAGTGGAGGATGTTTTTATCCGTTTTGTGTCGAAGGTGCAAACATATAAGGCTTTTGGTTTAGTGGCAGAGACTCTGGATTTCCTCCTTCCTAAAACAGACACAGACACATTAGATGGTGGATTGGTCTCCCTGCTCTGCAGATACAAACCTCATAAGCCCTTTCTGTGATGTGTCGTCCCCCCCCCCAGGCAGCGGCCCTCCGAGCAGCTCCGCTGTCGACTCGGTTGTTGGGAGCTCCGGACAGATTCAGGGCGAGGACAGGAGGTAGGAGAGTAATCTGTGAAGGGGGTTTCTGTTTTCAGCAGGTTTCAAAACAATGTATCTGAATCTGTGACGGAGCCACGGGATCCCGAGCAGTCTGGTTTTTATTTTCTCTCCTACGTTTCCATGTAATCTCTGGGTGACGCTGACAGCCACTTGAAAAGGGGTAAATGTGCAAGCAATTAGCACAAAGAACATCCCCTGTGCCCCCCCCCCAGCATGAAGCCCAACACACCGCTAAACGCCAGATCAAAGGGCCGCGCTACCCCTCCATCAGACATCTGACCGCTGCCTTTTTTAAATTTAGCTGCAACAAACCCTCCCAGTTTGTTCCCCAGCAACAGGGGAACGGTTCACATGAGGAGGATTCATGTCAGCTCTTCCCTCTCGTTGCCTTTTTGGGAAACAAAAACACAAAATACTTATCCCCCCCCAAATAAGGCCATAAATTCCAAAAGGCTGGTGTAATTAGATATCTGCTGCCTTGTTTCTCATGACCTCAACGCTGACAGTCCGCATGCCTGTCAGAGAGTAGAGCTCAGTCCACGCTCGGTTTTTGGGGTTTGGAGGTTCTGCTGGGACCCCTGTGTCCCGCTCAGAGACTACCCGCCTCAGTCTGTTCCTTCCAAACTCACAGGTTTTCCTCACTTTGGTAGAAGGCCACAGCTTTTATGTTTATGCATTTGACAGACGCTTTTATCCAAAGCGACTCACAGAGTAGACATAATATTACATTTATCATCACTATGACAATAAGCTATACAGAGGAGAAACACTGATCAGAGTCAGTGGTGACAGCAAGAGATGGAGGTAGAGGGGACTACAGAAGGAGTTGTGGGGGGGATAGAGGTTTTATACACTGACCTCCATCTCCGAGGGACAAACCCCGTTTTACTGCTGTGGGATGTTCACATAAACGATCAGCGTGGGTTTATCTTCCAATGTTAGATTCATGCTATGACTAGTACTGATGGTATCGGAACAGGAGAGGCAGACTAGTGTCTTCCACTGAACCGTGCCTGACGTTTGTAACAGAGCGAACCGATCCGCCGAGCATTCAGAGGGTTGATAGTTGATTATCGCATGGTGTTTGGTGACTGGGGAAACTCTCCGTGCAGCTTTTTCCACAGGTGCTCTCAGTCTGTGACGCCTGCTGTCATCCTGCCCAAAGCGCCTCTCGCTAGTCTCTCAGCAGCAGTTTTTCTTCTGCACAGGTGCTGTTTAGGGCTCATTACCAGGCTCGGTGTTTTACAGGTGTTACAGGAAATGATGAAGGAGCTGACACACACACACACACACACACACACAGACACACACAAACAGCTTGTTTGTTCTCAGGAAGATACCTTCCAGGAAGTTTGTTTTTGAGCTGATGCCTTGACAGGCATCAACATTGGTATTTCTTCAGTGGCATTTGCTTTTCTGCGGGGGGAAGGGGGGGGGGGGGGGCATGCTCAGATTGTAGCCAAAATGAAACCATGTCATCATGTCTTATTTGTTCATTTATTATAGCTATGAAGTCCAATTAAAAAACCTGGTCAAATGAAGAAGACGGTGCTGTGGACTGAAATCTTAAGTAGTTTTTTTTTGTGTTTTCAGGTCTGCAGAGCGGCCTCCAGGAGAGCCGGTCACCAGGAAGGAGCGCGTGGGGGGGGCAGCTGTCCCCAGACAGGGCCGGATGGAGACCCGCACCAGCAAGCGAGAGGTAACCACGCCACACCCACCCAGCGTGGTCACTACCACAACAACCCGGGCAGGTCGAGCCGTCGGGGCTCTGATGGTGCAGAGCAGGGGTGTCAAACTCCAGTCCTCGAGGGCCGCTGTCCTGCAGGTTTTAAAGGTAACCCTTTTTCAACACACCTGATTCACATCAAAGGGCCATTAGACAGGTGCAAAGCTCAACAATGTCCACAGGAGATCCAATTTAATAAGAATCAGGTGTGCAGAAGCAGGAAAATGTCTAAAACCTGCAGGACAGCGGCCCTCGAGGACTGAATTCTGACACCCCTGGTGTAGAGTCCACTTCACTTTACATGTGATCACCTCAAAGTGGGAGCCAGAGGGAGTCTCCCAGTTCCTCCAGGAGCTCTTCCAGTTCATGGAGCATGTTGTCATTCTTCTCGCACGTTACAATTTGTAACTCCAGTTATATTTGCTTTTCATAGTCTAAAAGAGCCTGTTTGTTTTTGGGTTGCATGATTCCGGATTTATGTAACACCCCGTGGTGTTATGTTTCAGCCAGTAAACGACCGACCAGTTCAGCTTGTTCTGACATACAAATATTTGCTTTATTTCTACTAATAACACGAGAAGCTGGATGCCAAGGCAGTGAGCGGACACCTAAAATCACACCGATGCCATATCTGGCTGCTCTGTGGAAAAAGCCTGATGTCATGTCATTTCCAAAGAGCCCCTCTCATGTCTAATAGGAGCATTTTTGTGCTGGTAGATGCAGCGGCTTACTAACGTCAGCGTCTGAGAATAAAAACCGAATACCTGACCGAGCTTGTTTGTTTCCAGATGACGGTAACAAACCATGAGCATGTAGTTCTGACTAATGCTGCTGTGGTTGTGTAATGATTAAGACCAGTTACTGTGTCCAGCTGTACTCAGACTGGCTCTGGCTGTTCTGGATAAGAGATCTCACTTTACCTCTAAAGGAACAGACCTGATCAATCTCCCCTCCGGCCGATTGGATCAGCCAGTCTGTGTGTGAACCAGAGACAGACCCGATTCATTCAGTCCATGCTGCTAAAAACCAGACTATGAGAGCTGAGCTCAGGACGTGTTGAAGGGTGAAGCCCGATGTGTCGGGGCACGTTTGTCCCCTGCGTGTGTCAGCAGGTGGGAGAGCGGCGCTGAATCATCCGGCGCCGCTTTCTGTTTGGGAACAAAACTGGTTTTGATGCCCTGAAGGCGTTCAGCCCACCTGCCCGCATTCCTCCTCACGGCTTCTTTCCAGGGATTCCTCAGAAGTCAAACCCGGTCCGGTTCGGTGGACCTCTGAGTCCAAGTGAGCGTCTCAAACCTCCTCTGAGATGTTTTAGTGTCACACGATGGCTTCCAGTTTACGGCCGAGCCCACAGAAAGTTCCCAAACACACGGAGTCCCCGTTAGCTGCTCTCAGCTGCACATCTGTTTGTGAATCATAGCCTTTGTGTGTTGCTGGGCCTGACCCCGGTGATTAAGTTGGTGAGTAAGCCCTAACAAGTGTTTGTGTGTTACAGTCTCCACAAAACACAAAACATTCATCAGAAACTTCCCACTGGGTGATCCATCAGAGAAGATCACAGCATCTTCAGACTATTCTGTTTCCCTACAAGTGATTTTAGTTTTTATGGCGACGTTTGCTCCCAGACGCGCATCATCCTGGGAAAGAGTTGAGAAATGAACCCGCCGTATGCAGCATGCCGTACGGCACCAATGAGCTCAGATTTTCCACAACTAATCAAGAAGGACGTCATTTAGTCCAGCGGGCAGCAAAGGCCACGGGCTGGGATGAGTGAGCAGTCGTCTCAGAGCATTTGATGCAGATTTTTTATTTGTTTATTTATTATTAGGATCCCCATTAGCTGTGCTTTACACCCAGCTATTCTTTCTGGGGTCCACATCGTTAAAAATACAGTGTACAATGTAAATTCATGAACATGTTTGACAGATGACAAATATCATATACATATCAATAAGACTGAACATTCATGGAAAAGGGGAAAGTTACAATTTAAAATTTTAACATTTTATGAATAAGTTACAATAAATTAGAATATGAAACTATTTCATTTATACATAAGTTTCTCCTAAAAACTTCTTAAGTTGCATTTTAAAAGCAGACTTATGTCCAATTTTTATGAGAATTAATGGCATTGAGTTCCATTCTTTCATTGCTCTGTAAGTAAGGCCTCCCCTGTTCAAAGAGCTCGAGATCTACTCTGAGCCCCTTCCAGATGACCAAGCTAGGTGTGGATTGGGATAGGAATCAACATGCAAATTGACAGTTTCACCTTCCAGCTCAGCTCTCACCATTAAACACCTGTCAGTCATCAGGGAGACGCTGAGATCAGCACGTTACTACAGATCAAAATGGACTGCCAAGGCCAGTGGAAGACTAGTTTCTATTGTGGGAGAGTAAATCCCTTCAAGGGATGTAAAGGAAACTGTATGTGAAGGAAAATAATGAAACATAATCAGCAATTTTCCAGGAAGTTGAAAAAAACATCATTATGTCAGTCTGACCAAAACCAGACATTTTAAAACGTGCAGCTGAAGTCAATCTACATAATTAAATACAAACATCATTTGTCAAAGTTTAACAATTAAGTCCAATAAGGAGTCTGGGAGCATTCTGCATTTTGGCATCCTTTCTTTTCGTAACAGTGTTAGTATCTCTTCTATTTATTTTTAATCATTTGATTTATTTTCTACCTGCAAACGTCCCAGTTTGTCTCTGTCTTTTTGCTCTTGGCTGTTATGGCAGTCTTAAATCGTTCAGCCTCTCAGGTAGCCTCATAAACACTGTAACCCAGGGCAGGAGAAGGTCAAAGAAGCCTGTCCAGAGATTCCCAGAACAGCTTCTTCCTTTCCTCCCCTCCAGCTCTGAGAGGCCTCTTCATTCAGCAGAGATGAGCTCTGTTTGAGGCGGTCAGTCAGGGAGCTGTTTCCCTCTCTCTGTTGTGTCCTTGGATAGTTTTCAATGTAAATGCAAGAAAAGAAAAGTACAAAGGAGGTTCTGTCGAGATTAAAGTGGTCATTTTTTCTCGTTAAAGTGGTTATGTAAGAGAGAAGAATGACTCTTTTGAATATCAGAGGCCCAAGTACAAAAAAGTGCTCCCTTGTTCCGTTTAATGCTGCGTAATCCCGACCTGAAACGGACTGATACGCACTGTTGGAGCCACTGCGAAACGGGAGACTCGTTTTGAAATGCAGGACGAAAGCTGCATCCTGTCAGACACCATTTACTCTCTGAAACCTTTTCATCAGTTCCACATCCAAATCTAATCATCTGTGTGCAGTCTGCTCACGATGTGGGTGAGGCTTTTACAGGCAGAGCTTAGAGCCGTTTGGGCTCCCAGCAGGCCTAATCCTTAAACC
>JABUIW010000198.1:185907-206907 GCA_013363375.1 Menidia beryllina | reverse complement strand
CCTAACCCGTACCTCTACCCCCCACAACTCCTTCTGTAGTCCCTCTATCTCTATCTCACCACTGACTCTGATCAGGGTTTCTCCTCTGGATAGCTTATTGTCATAGTGATGAGAAATGTAGTAGTGTGTCTACTCTGTAAGTCGCTTTGGATAAAAGCGTCTGCCAAATGCATAAACATAAACATAAACACTGGAATGTGGGCAGGACCCCTGTCCGAGTACTCACTATGATGCCGAACTGCTGCAGGGCCAGCCGGATCACCTCATTGGTGCAGTCCGAGTTGCTGACAGGAAGCGTCTTGGTCTGAAAGAGGAGGAGAAAAAGGATTCAGCCTCCGGCTCATTTCAGGCTCCTCGGACACCAGCGTGCACTCACCACAGCAAAGCTGTTGATCCCCTTCCCGTACACCCTCAGGGGGATGGTTTTAGGCTCCTCGCTCTCTTTCTCCTCCCGTATGCGACTGCAGACAGAAGTCAGATCTTTAAAGCCCACTCAGAGGAAACGTCCTCTCTGTTGGTGCTTGCAGAGAGTTTACCTCTTTAAAAACTCATTTATTTGACACGGCTTTTAACATTTTAACCTTAGGTTACCTTAGGTTGTTTTTTTTAACCTTTTTACCTCTTTATTTTACATTAAAATGACATACATGTATGTAAATTATGTTAGCTTTTTATGTTTATTTTTACCTGTACAGCAACTTCAGTTATTATTATCATTTTCAATTATTTTATTTACTTGCTCATGACCATATACATGTTTTGGAGCACAAACAATAAATATAACAGAACCAAGTAACACATATACATCAAAACTATAACATCATCGATATAATGGGAGGACCCATTTCAAAAAGGCACCCAACTTACAAATTATTTTCTTTTTTCCAGATTGAAATAATGAAATCATTCTAAACGTGCTCTATAAATAAAATTTGACTTGACTTGACTTACCTCTTCAGGAGGGAGAGCCACCTCTCCTTCTGCTCCGACGAGCTAAGAGAAAGTTTAAAAACATAAATAGGTGAGGTTGGGACTCTCCAGCAGTCTCCAGCTCTTTCAGACCATCTGGCTAAAGTTCACATCATTTATGAAAAGGACAACAGAAAGAAAACATTTTTCAGTCCGATTTCGGTTGAAATAAGGTCCCAGATGTGTTTAAAAACTGAAAAGGCCAAGTTCATTTTTAGAAATAATTCCTCCAAGTATGAAAAAGCTAGATTTAAACAGCAGTTTGGAGCTGTAAGCTGCACATTTACAGGCTTAGTGACCATGTTTTAAAGTGCATATTTAATTCCTCCACCTTACAGGGGACGCTTCGTCTGCTTAAATCAGACCAAAAAACTACTCTTTTGCTTTAATTTTCACTTTGCTCTCAATAGCTAATTCCATTAAGGAGACCATTAACAAATAATTCCTTTTACATCAGACTTGCTCTAATGTTTTCCTGATGAGGGAATGCATTTGTTTTTCTCATTTTCTATCTGTAGTCCAAATGAGCAGCAGTTTGAGCTCCAAAAACACAGAATGAAGGAGACATAAAGCAGAAAGAAAGCAAAAGCTGCTTTTATTTTCCTGTTTGTGGTCCGGTCATTTGAAGTCTGAGCTCTCAGACATGTTAAAACTGCTCTGAAAATGCATTAATATGTAGGAGACAATGTGGTCTTGTCCAATACTGTTAACTTTCAGGCAGGAGATCTACAGCATTATGCAAAAAGTATTTCAGACAAATTCATTTTGAGTTTGTGTCATTATATTTTGGGGTTTCAAATGTATCCTCCAAAGACAAATACCTATTTCAGATACTCAGTGCTGCTTCTAGAAAAGCTGTAACCAGGAAGTGGCTTAAACTAGGAAGACCTACAGCGGACGAATGGTTTGACATCATTTACAACATCTTTAAGATGGAAAGAATTACTTTTGTTTAAAGATTAAAAAGGGATCTGTTTAAGAAAAGATGGGAAAGATGGATAAGACACATCCCTCCAATCCCTCCATCCTTTGTATAGCTCTGGTATCCATTTCCCCTTCTTCTTCCTCTTTCTCTTGTTTTCTATACTTTTAATTTTCAACCCTGATGCATCAGTATAGTATTTACTTAATTTTCCCATTGCATAACAGAAGCACACCCCATAATTTTTGGTTTTAGCCAAATGAGTTAAGTTAGTTATTTTTGTATGTTATTAATCTCTTTTTTTGTGTGTGTGATAGAGGAAGAACCATTCATCTCCGTCTGTATATCCTGTGGAATTAGCTAGATAAGTATAAGTCTGTTCTAATGAACAGATAGTTGAAGATTACTGGTGTATTGTTTAATAATGAAAATAACAATAGAAATAGAAATATAATTAACTTTTAGCTCCTCTTTGGCTCCTCTGTGGTGGGTTTCATCCGGTCTGTTTTCTGTGCGCTGACAATCAAAAAGTGGTTTTCCGGCCTCAGAGGCAGAATCGCCGTTACCTGAACACGGCCACGCAGTTCCAGGTGGGCCAGCCCATGACGAAGCCCCGCTCCGGGGGGGTGCTGCCCTCACACACCTCGTCCAGGCATCCGGCCGTCCACATCTCACACACGCGCACCTGCGCCTTCTGCTTGAAGTGGTTAGCCGACCTGCAACCCAGAGGCCACCCAGGAGCTGGGTTAGGACTTCGTCTCCTCACTTTTTATTGCACTTTTCGTGGTTTAATTTCACTGTAATGTGAAGCTCGGCTCGTTGGCTGTTGTGAAGCACTAGATAAATAAACGATCAATTAAAGGAGTCATATTATACCCTATTTCAACAAGTTAACCCTATAAAGCCAAATGTATCATATTTGATTCATACGGTTTCTGAAATGTTTTGCGTCTGACACCTTTTGCATAATTTAATGGTAAAAGCTTTGCTTAAAATCCTATTGTACACAATCAGATATACCTGATAACAGGGGGCAGAAGACTACACAAAACAAATAAAATAATATTGATTTATCGCATAGTAATAAGTAATAATTATAAATTATCCACAGTCCCAAATGTACACAATCAAATGATTAAAAACTTGGTTTTGCATAATATGTCCCCTTTAAAGGCCACGTGCGTGTGCTCACTTTGCCTTGGCGACGACCAGGATGTCGCTGAACAGGAAGAGGTGTCTGTCCTGGGTCTGCATGCCCGTCTTCAGCTGGGCGTGGCCGTGCAGCAGGAAGACCCGGCCGGAGCCGCTCAGGAAGGACTGGACCAGCGGGCAGGACTCCGGACACACAGGAACCAGGAAGCTCTCCCTGGAGGGGAAGAAACAGGAACATCTCAGACCAAAATTACCATAAACCCCCCCCTCTGACAGAGATGTGCAGTAACGAAGTGGAACTACTTAAGTACTGTACTTAAGTACCAAAATGCAGGATCTGTACTATTTTTTGCCCAATTTTTGCCTTTACCACTACATATTTTTGATTAATTTAATACTTTTACTCCACTACATATTTTTGATTAATTTAATACTTTTACTTTTACTCCACTATATATTTTTGATAAATTTAATACTTTTACTTTCACGGGCTGAATCGGTACTCGTTACTGATATGTAAACGTAATGAATCATCCCCAAGTCATAGTGTCATAAATAGTCATAATATGTCATAATAGCCTATAAAAAAATGCCTCCCGAAAGATTGCGAAACTGTATGTACTTTCAATACTTGAGTAGCAATTTTTGAAATACCTCTACTTGCAATACTTAAGTAAAAAAAAAAATGGAGTACTTCTGTACTTCCACTTAATTATGGAGTTGAAAGAACACTTCAACTTTTACGAAAACCTCTCAGAAGAACAGAAAGATGAAGAAAGTGTGAGCAAAAGTGTTTTCTAAAGGTCTGAAACCACTGATCTGACTCTGTCATGGAGCAAACACCATCAAGAACCAAGCTTCCACACAGCAAAGAGCTGTGTTAAGGCCTTCTTATGAGTGGAAATCATCATCTTTCAGTGAAACCAGAACCTGACAGGGAGCAGATCCGGTGTCCAAAACAGCCCAGACATTAGCCTGATCACATGCTAATGTCTCCGTAATTAGATTATTCACTTTAGACGTCCGTCTCTAGAGTTTCCCTTCAAACACAAAACAGACTCCAAGAAATAATAAGTGGATGCAGACATTGTCCCAAAAAGCTTCAGAGATCATCATCATTATGTAACTCACCTCCCCCCTAACCGCCTCTTTATTCATTCAGAGCCAAAGTATCAGAAGCTCTACGAAAGCACAAGTTTGGAAAGCAAATTCCCAAAATCAATAAATCAATAACCACTTTCCACCATAAAGGTGGCCTCATCAGGCAGGGAAACGGCTCCTAACTCCCCATAAACCCTCAATTCCTCTCGCATTTTGGACAGAGTTGGTAAACTGTGATTACAGGGCGCTTTTGTTTCCTTTGGATGCAGTTTCCAGTCTTTTTTAATAAGCTAACGCCTTCTTGTGCATTTAGAGCAGCAGAATGAGCCTCTGATCGTCATATTGCTCAGAACAGGAGATAACTCTGTCCTCATTGGACGATTTGAGCGATCAAATATAGTCTATAAAAAAAAGCCTCCCGAAAGATTGGGAAATTGTTCGTACTTTCAATACTTGAGTAGAAATTTTTTTAAATACTTCTACTTGCAATACTTAAGTTTAAAAAAAAAATGGAGTACTTCCGTACTTCCACTTAACCCTTTAAAGCCTGATCCAAGAATAAAACAAAACAGAAAATAACTTTTTTTTGGTTTTAAGTCTATATTTGGCCTTTTAACAAAATATGTAAAAAGAAAAAACAGAAATACATTTTTTATATTAATAATTTATTACTATGCGATAAGTCAAAATGATTTTTTGTGTAGTCTTCTTCCCCCTGTTATCAGGTGTATCTGATAGTGTACAATAGGATTTTGAGCAAAGTTTTGACCATTAAATTATGCAAAAGGAGTCAGACGCTAAACATTTCAGAAACCATATGAATCAAATATGACACATTTGGCATTACAGGGTTAAGTCTGGTGTTGAAAGAACACTTCAACTTTTACTAAAGTCAATTTTTTTATGTAGTACTTGTACTTCTACTCCACTCCTATACTTCCAGTCTTTTTTAATTAGCTAAGCTAACGCCTTCTTGTGCAATCAGTGCAGCTGAATGAGCCTCTGATCGTCAGACTGCTCTGAACGGGAGCGTTTCCGGGAGCGTTTTTCCCCTGAACGGGTGGACTGCAGGAGGTCTCAGAGGTGGAGGTTTTGACGGGGCCGAGGCTCAGCCAGTTAAACGCGGCCCTGCGGCCACCGGAGCTTTTTAACAAGGTTACTCATTCTTTACTTTCCTCCTCCATATGTTCAGAGACGGGCTATTAATAGCCGCCTGATCCTACTATAAGTCTGGCAACAGGGGGATTATCTGCTGGAGTGGATCTGACACCTGGCTCAGGGCGGTGTCTCGTGCGCGTGGGCGCGTGCACGTGACCGCGTTTGTGTGTGTGTGTCTGTGTGTGAGAGTGTGTGTGTGTGTGTGTGAAATAGCTGTTAATGCCTGATTTTTTTCAGAGCTGTAAACCCACCAAAACCCACCAAAAAGGTCGGTCCCCAGAAAGCATGGCCTTGTCCTACATCCCTACAATATATAAAAGACAAGGATGTGTGTGTGTGTGTGTGTGTGTGTGTGTGTGTGTGTGTGTGTGTGTGTGTGTGTGTGTGTGTGTGTGTGTGTGTGTGTGTGTGTGTGTGCGCGTGTGTGTGTGTGTGTGTGTGTGTGTGTGTGTGTGTGTGTGTGTGTGTGTGTGTGTGTGTGTGTGTGTTTGTGTGTGTGTGTGTGTGTGTGTGTGTGCGCGTGTGTGTCTGTGTCTGAAATAGCTGTTAATAGCTCTAAATCAGAATCAGAATCAGAATCAGAAATACTTTAATAATCCCAGAGGGAAATTGTTAAATCCACCAAAACCCACCAAAAAGGTCGGTCCCCAGAAAGCATGGCCTGGTCCTACGTCCCTACAATATGTAAAAGAGAAGGATAGGTAGGTAGGTGTGTGTGTGTTTGTGTGTGCGCGTGTGTGTGAGAGTGTGTGTGTGTATGTGAAATAGCCGTTAATGTCTGATTTTGTTCAGACCTCTAAACCCACCAAAACGGTCGGTCCCCAGAAAGTATGGCCTGGTCCTACGTCCCTACAATATACTGTATAAAAGAATAAGTGTGTGTGTGTGTGTTTATATGTGTGTATGTGTGTGTTTATATGTGTGTGTGTGGACGACCTGGACCGAGTCCAAGGGCCTCTGCTCCTCTCTGACCTCACATTTGGCTCTGGTTACACGATCAGTTTAACCTCCTTTAAGCTCCTTTTGTCTGTGCTCTCCTTTAGTGTCACTAGTAACTAGTGTTTTCCTCTAAAAGAGACAAACCTGCTGCAAAATGCCTCAGAATCTGTGCAGCCTCGGCTGGACTTTGAGTCTCTGGACGTCAGACTGACCGTTTTCCTGGAGTTTAACTTTAACTGGAGCCTTTAAACTACTAGTTGGAGCTGTTTCTGCCCTCTGGAAGCTGAGAGGCTTCAGACCAGAGCTCCATCTTTTCTGCGTTTTGCTGCTTTTACAGCAGGGTTATGATGACATCATAAGAGCTTTGGATTTAAACAGGGGGGGGAACATTTAGAGAGAGAAAAGGCCAGAAAATCCAGGGGTTCGTTAGGCTGTTTTTGTCCACATGAGCTGGACTCACACAGGGGTTTGTGTTGATAACGGAGCAAAAAAAAGACCTCAAACCCAGCAGATTTCCGTCAGACTAGGAGTGTTTCTATCGTTAAAGCCACAAACGAACTCGTCTGTGTCGTCTCCGACTGCTTCTTACATCCTGATAAGATGCTTTCCTGCCTGTCAAACGGATGGTGCTCACAGGCCCCTGTTAACTCAACTCAAACTTTATTTATAAAACACATTTAAAACAACTGGGTTTGACCAAAGTGCTGTCCAGATATCACAGTAGCAGGACATAAGGTCAAAATTAAAGCTAAAATACATAAACACAATCCAATAAAATAGAATGAGAATAAAATAGAATAGAATAAGTTAAAATCTAATTAAAAATGTAAATAAAAATGTTTTGCCAGGTAGAAGAAGTGTGTTTTTAAGCAGGATTTAAAAACCCCAGAAGGCTAATGTGTCCCAGTGCTTCAGTATAAACAGGACCAGCACAAACCCACCTGGAGAGAGTCTTGGACCTGGTCAGAGCCTTGGTGATGACCAGCGACGGGGCGGACTGACGCCGGTAGCTCTGAAACCTCATTCGCTAAGAAAAAAAACACACACACAAACACACAGAGAGAGAAGATTAAATATAAACACAAACTTTTCTGGACTCAGTCACCTCTCATCTCACTGCAGGAGCAGAAACTTTGGGGGTTACTCTGTCCTCAGGTGTTACATAACATCCCCGTTCAGCTCATTTATCACAGCTCCAACCTCAAACAGGACAAGGACGGCGTCCTGGAGCCCCAGATTCTGTCCAGAAGGCGGTTTTTAACCCCCAAAAGCACCCAGCAGACAGCGAACGCACCACCCCCAGCCGAGTCACGCAGCCACGACCATACCCGGCTTTTCCCCGCTGGATCCTATTATCCCCGTTTCCCCACGAGGATCATTAAAGTTTCATTTAATCTAATTGTAGGAGGATTTACAAAAGAGGCAGGTTGACAAACAACTGTTACGTAAGCGTGGTTTTTTTCATTTATGTCAGATTAACCCACTTGCCGTTGCTCACATAATGCTTCTGTGTTCAGTGATTTTTTACAAAAAAAAAACAGCTAGCTGGTATTCCCAAGACCCTCAAAAATGGGCCATGTGTTCACCCACAGAACCACCAGCTCTGTCTGGGGGGCGAAAGGCTCCAAAATAAGACCTAAAGAGGTAAAACACAACCTGGAGCCCTCTTATAGCTGGAAGTGGAGCTCTCCATAGTCTGGAAATCTTCACATGGCTGAAAGCTGCTGTTCTGTGGGGTGAAGCACATCTTACTTCTTAACCCTTTAAAGCCTGATCCAAGAAAAATAGGAAGAATATTGGATTTTTTATTGTAAAGAACGATATTTATTAAAGAGTGTCTCTACAGAACTAAAAAGAACATGAAAAGCTTCTGTTAAATGTGCTGAAAATAGAAAATTAACTTAACCTTTTAAAGCCTGATCAGAGAAAAATAGGAAGAATTTTGGATTTTTTTAGTCTGAAGTCTTTCTTTGGCCCCTCAACAACATATGAAGAAAAAAAAACTGAAATTATTTGATCAGATTAGCGTGCAATGAGTCAAAAATATATGTTGGTGTAGTCTTCTACTGGCTGTTATCAGGTATATCTGAATGTGTACAACAGGGGTTTGAGCAAAGCTTTTACTATTAAATGATGCAGAAAGTCTCAGATCCAAAAGACTCCAGAAACCATAGGAATCAAATATGATACGTTTAACATTATAGGGTTAATCCTCTTCAATTCAAAAAGAAAAACCTTCTAACACAACCAGCGTTTAGCTGTGTAAAACCTCCGTTCAGACGTCAGCCCAGAGTGGACTCTCTGCCTGTGAAAACATCCGTCTCCCTCCATCCTACAACCGACAAGCAGGTCCACGCATTTCTGACATTTCACAATGTAACGTCATTGATTTAACCTGGTCACAGGCCGGTGAAACATTCCCGACACCCCGGCCCACATTACAATGTCACCTTTCAGGCCTAAAAATAACCCAAAAATCTTTCATGGAGATGTGGGTTTCTCTGCTCCACAGACCAGTGGAGAATGCTGGGACCTGCTCACTGGATCCCACTTTCTTCCTCTGACTCACTGAAGAAAAGTGGGCTAAAATGGAGACGCCCTGCTGGCATTAAGGCAGATGTGTCCTCAGATTAAAGCCGAGTGTTTGTCATCCAAACATGAAGAACTGAGCCTGGGCTGAATCCACTAGCACGGCTGGAAATCTGTGAGCAGAAACAGGGCCGATAGCTGCCTTTGTCTCCTCAAAAAAGCCGTATCTTAACAGAACCTGCAGGTTTTTCTGCACATGTGAAAGGGATTTTCACACAGATATATGGAAAAAAAGGCACAAAAACACCGAAATTGATCATTTTCATCACTACTCAATTAGTTTTCTGTAGCACCACTGTTTATTATACCTATAAATCTTATTTCTTGCAACATAACCATAAACATATTTGCTCTTAAACAAATGTTAAATCACTTACATCAAAAGTTCCTCAGACCCGTGTCCGTTTAAAGTAAAAATTAAGATAATACCAGCTATTCAATAATCATTCAAAGGGAACTGTTTTGTTTTGGGCTCAAGAATTCTTGATATTCATGAATAAAGCGGATTAACAGACCGCGTTTTCCCACAACTCAGAATTTATGGGCAGGTTTCAACACCAAATAAAACAGTTCTGTCTTTTAAGTGGTTAACTTTTACGAGCTCTGCTATAACAATAAAAAAACATAAAACATGAACAAACTCCTGCCTATAACAAAGATTCACCTGTGGGAATAAATAGCCGACTGTTCAAAAGTTGTAGGCAAGTTACTTTCATTGAAATAAACTTCCTCCCTTATAGTCTTAAATGAAGGATTTGATTCCAATCGGACATTTTTAACGATTGCTCAAAGGTTTGGAAATGAGATCTATGGTTTGTAACTGTTTTATGAATTTCTAATTATAGATAGATGTAATTGTAAACTGTAATGTCATTTATAATGTAATCTTTTGCTGCTGTCTTGGCCAGGACTCCCTTGAAAAAGAGATTGTTAATCTCAATGGGACTTTTCCTGGTTAAATAAAGGAAAGAAGAAGAATAGCTTTTTGTATTAAAAGAACAGCTAAAAACCGGTTAATCTTTGTGGCGGAGCCTCGGTGTAATAAAGCTGTAATTTTGGTGGATTTCTGCTGAGTTACTGGCCGTTTAGGCCTTAAATATCCAAACCCAAGCGGATCGCTTTTACGCACAAATCTCAAACCAGATCGTCCTGCTCACACAGTTCAACCAAGCTTTTAAACATCTTGATCAGAGTTAATAAGAGAGCCTCGTTGTAATAATGCTGTAATTTTGGTAGATTTCTGCTGAGTTACTGGCCGTTTGGGCCCTGATTTCCAAACCCAAGCGGCTCGCTTTTACGCACCAATCCCAAACCAGAGCGTCCTGCACACATACCGGTAGTTCAACCAAGCTTTTAAACATATTGATCAGAGTTAAAAAAAAAAATAGCCTCGGTGTAATAAAGCTGTCATTTTAGTGGATTTCTGCTGAGTTACTGGCCGTTTGGGCCCTGATATCCAAACCAAAAGTGGCTCGCTTTTACGCACCAATCCCAAACCAAAGCGTCTTGCTCACATAGTTCAACCTAGCTTTTAAACATCTTGATCAGAGTTAATAAGAGTGTTGGGGGGGGTTGCGTACCCGTTTGTGGTCCGGCTGCCCGCCGCCCTTGCTGAGGCCGTCCTGCTGCTGCTGCTGCTGCGGGGACATGTCGTCCATTCAGCCGCCTCACTGCGCGGCTGTCCTCGGGAGATGAAGAGGAGAGACAGACCCCATTAGCAACCTCCGTATCCGGGAGACACTAAACATTTCCACGCATGCTGGTCCGACGGCAACGGGAACTTTTGGTTTTGCGCGCAAAGCGCGTGGCAGGGAAAAAAACGTGATGCGAGAGGAGAATAACTCGGATGGAGTTCAAAAACAAGCTCGGATCAGCTCCCGTCCCGCCTCGCCATCACTGAGAGCCCGGGCTGTGGCCGTAAGTCGCTCCTGTGTGGATTAGCTGGTGCCGGGCCACTTCTTAATGCGCCTTTACGCGCAGCACGGAGGCGGCGCCGCGGAAAATAGGTCCTCCTATTTTTAACCAAACTGCTCCATTCATCAGCCCACAATCAGATTTACCCCTAAACAAACTATGAGAAAGGTCAGGTTATTGGGTAAGAAACTCTGAGCTCACTTTTACCACTCCAAATGGATCCCTATCAATAAAAACCTGAGACACAAGCTGGTGGTTTTCACACATTTTATGAATCAGAACGATATTTAACAACGTAAAATATTCTTCTTTGATAAAAAGGGAAGTTTTGGAAAGAGACTCAAGAACATAAAAAAGTATTCTGGCCTTCTCAGGTCTAAAAATTATGCAAAATAACGCTTACTTTTACGATTCCAAGGGGATCTCTGTGGTGTATATTAACTACTACTTCAATGTGATTTTGGAGAAAAGCTAACAAAAAGAAAATCTGCCAACATGAAATCTGCAAAAAGAATGGATGTTTGAGTTTCTAGTTTTGTGAGAAACAAGCTGGTGGTTTTCACACATTTTATGAATCAGAACGATATCTAATGACGTAAAATATTCTTCTTTCATTAAAGGGAAGTTTTGGAAAGAGACTCAAGAATTTAAAAAAGTATTCTGGCCTTCTCAGGTCTAAAAATGATGCAAAATAACGCTGATGAAACTCTCTTCAAACCCTTTGGGATCCAGAAGAGTTCCCACAGGACTTTAAGGTCCTGATGCTGCAGAACCAGCCCAGACCATCAACCCTCCCCCGCCGTGCTGCCAGCTGTTTCTGTGACCCTGAGCAAACGTCTCCACTTGGCTCTGTTCTGATTTTTTCATTCACATTATCTGAGCTTGTTCCATCTCGGTTAAATCCTGATAAAGATCAGCTTATTCGACTAAAAAATAAGTCAAAATCTGAAAAACCTGACCTCTAGTCTCGAAAACAGTTTTTCACTGGAGTTTTTGGAGCTCCCTTCATGAATGAGAGCTCATCTGAACATAAACTGGTGCATGTTCAATAAAAGACAGGAAATAACCAAAAAATGACCAGGAATTGTGACATCTCAGCAGTGGAAGCATCTTTTTTGACAATATTTGAAATAGCAAGGCCAATTTCTAGCAATAACGACATTACAGCATATTGGATTATTATTATTTAGATATACTGTCAAAGTTTGGAAGTGACTTCAATGTCAAAAACAGCAACCAGAACCAACCACGGGGGATCTTGGGAACATTTCTCCACACTTAAACCGGTTATGGAAATCTAATAGACGCAGGTTATAAGATTATAGGCTAATAGTGAGAGTCTGGTGCTGGCTGTCAGTGAAGCGGCTCCTTCAGTCTGAAGCGCCGTTATTGAATTCTGCAACCTCTGGAAAACAGTCGGGAAACGTACCGCTTCCAACTGGGACACAAGGTTGAAATCTAGAGCAAATTCATGCCCAACTTCCACTTCTGGGGTCATCAGGAAGAAGCCACATATTCCCTGTGAATACTGAAAGAATCGGAGGTAATTGGCTTAATTTCTATCTAACCAACTGTATTTTTTTTTTTAAATAATCACAAGGAAAGCTTTGTTCCAATGTGGCGAACACCTCCAACCCCACAATCGATTGTCCTTATAAACATAAGTGGGCCACAAAGTAGGCTAAGGAAGAACGAGGCCACGAGCCAAAGAAACAAAGTGTTCATTCCCCAAATTGGCCACAATCAGCCCGGTTAAAAGTGGATCATTTGGATGATTACCGGCCCTCTTTGTTGATAATGAACAGCCTTGGGCATCGCAAAGAAAAGTAACCGCCCCCCCCCTCCATGGGTTTCTGACTCCCCCACCTCCAGTAGCTTTGGCACACTTGGTTTGAAAAAGGTCTCTAAAGCTCAGAGGCAGAACATCACTCTGCTTTTATCAGTGAAACAAACAGCAAATTTCAGTTTCAAACAGTTTCCAGTGTCCAGAAATAATAAAGTCTGAGGGGATTCAACCCGAAAGCGTTCAAAACTCAACGTTATTTCAGCATCAAAGACAAACATTCACATAAAAATATCAATTTCTGAAGTCATCAACAATATGTGACCCATTAAATGTTTAAAATGACAATTTCTGGGATCAAAACGCTGGAAAAGCAAAAAGAAACAGATGGAGAAACATGAAGGAACTCAAGGGATTGATTACGAAAAGCTCGGTCACAAAAAGAGCACCTAAGAGAGGCAGAGGCTCTCAGAGGTAAATCTGCAGAGGTTAAGAAATCAGAAAAACAAACAAATCACTCTGAGTCTTCTTCAGAACATTTAAAACCTCCAGATTCAGAGAATCGTCGTCTGTGAGGATTCTCAGAAATTAAACTTCAACCACTGACGACTACTCACATTTTTTCCTAATAAATAATTTGTCAAAAAGAATTATTGCAGGAATGATATGCAATGACTTCTAGTTTAATGAAAAGAGACAAACAAACATGAAATGGTTCATTTGATCATTCTGTCCCAGTTTGTAGTTCGTCTGACTTCCTCTGTTGGATTTTCCCTCAGACGCAAGTCTTCAAGTCAATTTAACAGTGATTTTAATCAGATGAGGTTCTAAAATCGTGGTTTTATTAGAGCAGAACGACAGTCTTCACAAAAGATCCATTTTTCATCTCAGTAACAAAAAACAAAACAAAAAAAAAGCAAATCAGTTCAATTATTCGAGCCTTTAGCGGCATAATATTTGCTCACGCTTCATTATTTATCTTTACCAGAAAGACTAAGTAACAGGAAAGAGCACCAACATGTTTAAATCCATCAACCCAGAACAGATTTAGTTCAACTTCAGTGTAATTAACATGTTTTCGTGTGTTTAAAAAGTGAATTTGCTTTGACCGACACACTGAAAACCAACACAAACACAGTAGAATAAAATCTGTTTCCACCAAAAATCACCTTAAGGACCGACTTTGTTTCTCATTGGTGAATAATTCAAAAGTAAAAACTGAGTGTTTAAGATCAGATTTGGCTCGTTGGACTGATAAGATGGAGAAAACCAAACACAATCCCCTCTGTGCTATAATGCTATAATTCATGTTTGGACACGTTAACTGAGGCCAGTGTGCATGGCGTTAAAAGCAAACCAGGAAGGTAACGTTATTACGAGAGCATGGATTTAGCCCCAAAATCAGAAACACACAAGTTCCTAAAAATATTTTATTTCTCTTAACCGTCAAATACAAGATGCAGACGCTACAGAAACATTCATTTCTTATTCATTGGTATTAACACCTGATTAGCCAAGATTTAGTTTAGAGAAGGAAAAATATCACCAACACGAGAGAAGAAAAAGAGACAAAAAAAAATTCACATTCAAATAAAACTTTTTATGCATTAAGAACAAATACTTAAAAATCTTATTTTTGTAGAGCTGCAGGTAGCAAAGAAGGCGTGAACGCCCACAGTTTGTGGCTCATGGAGGAAAAAGAGGAGAATCGCTTCCCTCCGGTTGAAGTGGAGTCAAAAAGGGAGTTAAAAAGTACGGAAAACCATCCTGCTGAACTTTTTTTTTCTAAGTCCGATCCCACACGAGCGTTAGCATTAGCATCTGCTAACCCACAGGTCTGTGTCCTAACCATTAAGTTGTTATCAGAGTAAATCCCTGTTCAACATGAGTCTGACAACTAAGTAAGTAGATAAATAACTTTAGACTTTAACACATGCTCTGATAGGCCAGGATCGGATCGGAAGTTCAAAAAGCTGGATTGGGAATATGGAGATCACAGGGATTCGGCTTTAAAACTGGATTAGACAGAAAGCACAGTCCTCTCCCCTCCATCCCTCCATCACAGAAACCTCCTAAAAAGGAGCAAAAGGCTCTTCTCTTTCTTCCACCGTATTCAAAGTCACATTGTGGGGTGGTGGGGGGGTAAAGAGTCCATCAGAACCGCCGGCGTTTGCTATTGGGCCCCTCGAAGCCCCCCCCGCCCGGGCTCCCTCGGCCGAATCCTGGAGCTGCTCCGGGCTGGGGGGGGGGGCTGCTGCTGAGGGGACTCCGCCCCCCCCGGAGCCCCCCCCGATCCGCCCGGGGGGAACCTATCGTTCCTCTGAGCCGCCGGGCAGAGACGAGAGACCAGAGGGAGGTTAAGTTCAGTTAAGGGGGCGGGGGTCCACAGGATGTTCAAGAACGGGTTTGGTTGGATCCAGAGTCAGCGTCCAAAGGAAAAGGAAGTCGAGAACCAGGTGAGGGAAGACAGAGAAAGGAACACGACGGTTAGCTTACTCCTCTCAACATCAAGCATTTAAAAACGTCTCTTAAAGGAGACATATTATACCCGATTTTAAGTTAAGCTAGCTCCCTGGTGTCCTAATGCAGTGTTTTTCAACTTTTTTTGAGCCAAGGTACAGTTTTTCATTGAAAAAATCTCGAGGCACACCACCAACCAAAAATGTCAAACAAATCTGTAGCCGCCTACAGTAACACTATAGTTGTTCTTATCTTAAGTGTCTTGAATAGGAATCAAATAAACACAAAAAATGTACTTTTATCATATTTTATATTTCTTCTTTCAAATTGCACTTAACATGTCCACTTCAATATACAAAATTATATACAAAATCTAGTCATGAGGAATTATTACATGATTACGCCACCAGTCACTAGTACAGCACAAACACTCAGAAATGGCATATTATTTGCAGAAAATTAATTCCTTATCAAAAATAAATTTTTAGACCAATTAGGTGAAACAGGATGATTTTCTACGGCACACCTGACCATCACTCGCGGCACACTAGCGTGCCGAGGCACAGTGGTTGAAAAACACTGTCCTAATGTAATGTCTGTGACAAGCTTTGGTCAAAATCCCATAAGGATGAAGCCCAATAGCAGTTCAGTCCCCCTGCCAAAACAGCCCCGTTCAGAGCGCTCGCTTTGGAGTGCCTGTCTCTTTAAATGCAAATGAGACACAGGCAATCCGCCCACTTCTTCAGGGAGGCGTGCCCACGTCGGCTGTCTGCTGCTAGCTAACTAGCTTTTCACATTGAACAATAACGTCCTGTTATTGTGCCCAGCTAGTTCAGTTTAAAACAGACACTGCACTGGAACTGCACATTAATTCTATTTCTGATCGAAATCATCACAAACGTACTCGCCACTTGCCTTTTTTCTGCGTTGTGCAACAGTAATCATCAACCGTGATAAACACGGTGCCGCATATGACGTTAGCTGTAGCCTCGATGCAGGTTCTTAGTAACGTTAGTCCAGTAATATGCGGAATTGACTCAGTCTTAGTGGAGATATCACATTGTGGTTCCTATTCTGAATTAGCTCGGACCTTGTTGATATTGGGTTTTCCTGAGATATGTCAACTCGCTCTCTTGCAGGTGAAAGGCTGGAATATTATAATGAGCTAGAGCTAATGACGTCAGAAACTACCCACTCCTGAAACCTCCTGATTTATCTCCTGGACTCAGACTGAGGCAGCCCACTAAAACATGACCGAGTCTTTTTTTTTCACACTTTTCCTGCTGATAGGCCCTCCACAGTCCCAAATGTACACAATCAAATAATTAAAAACTTGGTTTTGCATAATATGTCCCCTTTAAACTTGGTTAGTACTCTTCTGTAAATACGTTACCATGGCGCCATTCTCGGACATCAAAGGTGTCGCCATATTTGCCGTCCCCTCTGGGCCAATGGCGGCTCCCCTTCCACTCATGCCCATCATCTGACCCTGGTTACCGGGGGGCCCCGCAGAGGCCTGGTTATAGCCATCTAAACGCAAAACAACGCACCCAGGGGTCACACACTCGCCCACCGAGCCCCACAGACCGCCTCAAAGTGAACGTTGGCTTTCAGTCCACAGCTACAAAAGTCAGGGTTAGCCCAAATAGGAGCGCAGCTTCAGACCCCCATTAAAATCTACACAAATTACTCTTTTTTTACTCAATTTAAAAGGCATTTGAGATGTTTTGGTTCCCAGCAAAGCGGGAAACAAACTAAAATTTTAAGACTTAACGGGGAGAAAATATAACTGTCCTGAGTTATTTTCCGAAAAACATTTAAATATGTGCAAGCCTGAAAAGATTAAAGAAAAAGAGAGCAAAACTGAACAGAGATGCTAAGTTTTTTATCTTAGATTTTGCATAAAAAAACTAAAATAAAAACTCCATACATCCCTGAAAATGTCGACGATATTTAGCATTTTTCAAATATTCACTTTTGGGCTACCAAAAACCAACGTCACTTCAAAACTGATGCATAAAAAAAAAAAAGTAGAAAGGTTCATAGATTACAGATCAATAACAAACTGAAGTCTGAGCTGACCCCCGAACACCCAGAGACCGGACTGCACATCACCTCTGCTTCAGAGGGCCTAAAACTTAAAAAAACAGGTTTAAATCAGCAATAACTGAGACCCGGCTGATGGAAACTGACACAAAGCGTCTGAATTGGCTCAATCTGAGGAGATTTGTCTTCATATTGGCTCAGAAACGTCTCCACCTGAAGGCCCATCAGGAGCATTTACACCTAATTTGGTTTGTTTCACAAGACAAATAAAAGTTAGTTTGTCGTTTCTCTTTAAGTGAATGGACTCTGATGAAGGTTTGCAGTCCCTGAAACCACGTAGAGGTCCAAAAAAAGGGGATTTCAAGAGGATAGAGGTGCTTTAAAAAAACAAGGGAGGATCCGTATTGGCTGCTGTGTCAGAGGACTTGTTAAAAGTTTATGAAAAGAAAAGAAATTCATTTTATACAGATGTGTGGAACTGAAGCCGATCAGAAACGCACACAAATATTAATATTTAGCAGGTTTTTACTTCCTGGATGTCTCAGTCACATGTTTAATCCTAAATGATGCGTTTGTGTGCTATTTGAAAGCTGGGAAATCTAGATATTGATATTTCTATAGCTAAATTAACTATCTACCCATTTACTTACATTAGCAAATATCTATATATTGATATTTCTTTAGCTAAACTAACCATTTACTTAAATTAACAAAGAAGTCCAATTTCTGATCGTCTTTCATCTCTTTAATGATCTTTAATGATCTTTAACATGCCAACTCAGCAAAATCAGTCAAAGACCTCAATTTTTATCCAGTTTCCTGTTTGTTTGGGGCCTAAAAGGCACACTTTTATTATGCTTTAAATCTCATTTGTCAGAGAGTTGCTATAATTTATCTGTCAGGGAAAACAGCTGCTTAGTTTTGGTGCTGATAACATCCAAATCTAAAAGGGATGCTTTTATCCCTATTTCAGAAATGAGTTCACACAGAAATGTTCAGCTCTCCGGAGCTGAAAACTGAAACTTTTGAGTTGGAAAACTCCTGATTTTGAGTTTTTTAAACCTGCCTCTCGAGGTTTCAGCTCAGAACAAAGACTTTTTTTATCAGATTTTTTTGCTTTGGGTCGATTTTACCGTATTTTTTCTTCATAAAGGCTTTTGATGTCCCACAGAAATTAAACTGACAGTGACAGTTGGAGGTTTCAGGCACAGAAAAAAAGTGAAAAAAATAAAGCAACTCACACGTTGGAAACAGGTTTCCGTGAGCCCAAACTCAACCCTCTGAAGCCTCTGCTGTGGAGGTGATGTGCAATCCTTTGTGATCAAACTGACCTCACAGTCTCGGTCCCCGGCCTCTCATCCTGAACCCAGCAGCCTTTTGCTTGTCATCTCCAGAAATGATCCTTTACTTATATCCACGTGCATTAGACTGGAGTATCGGAGCTGTTTTTTAATCTGCATCCAGCTGAGGATGAGAGCTCAGGGACCAGATGTTCCTCTAAATCTGTAAACCTACAAACCCGGCCAAAACAACCAAACAAACAGAGTTTCCGACGCCACAAATCATGCCCATACCTCCCAGATTAACGGCTCCACGGGCGCCCAGATCGCCCCCTCGCATTTCCTGCTCCCTCTGAAAGAAGGGGAGAAGATCCTTCAGAGCAGAACCGCTAACGACCGAGCGTGCACGGCTGAGAGAGGTGCACAGAAGCTGCTAGAAATCCAGAAAACGTTAAGAGCTGATGAGCCAAAACAAATGGAACATGATGCCGGTTTGGAGGAGAAAATGTCAGGACTCTTTCACACCAAGTGTGAAAGAAACCTTCCAAGTACTGAGAGCAGCAGCCCGAATAAACACTCGGAATTCATTTAGATTTAAGAACAATTACGAGTTTCTGTCAATGTCTGCAAAAAAATAAAAAGAAGGTAATAATTAAAAAGAGGTAATAGAGATAAATAGCAGTATCTATGCCTTTGCTGTCACATATTTCTTTAAAACAACACAGTAAAAACACCTGCACACATTTATTTGAATATAACAGACAGTGTTTTAGCTCATCTGTATTTTATCAGCTTCAAACCACAGACAGTTTAAGTCCAGCTTATTAAAGGGGACGTTCAGAAACCTTTGAAACGTGTCCGCGTTCCCCCAAAAGCCGAATCCATACTCACCTTCTCCCAGGGTCAAAACACCAAGAGGAAAAATAGATTAATTATCACTCTTTTCCCCAAAATAATTCCCAAAAAGCGCCACCAGGTGGCAGCAAAAGCAGAAGTTATCCCAGCCTAACAGGAAGCTTTAGTCTGGATTTAACTGAGGAAAAACGCCTTTTTAGAGCAAAGACGGCGTAAACCAGCAGTCTGAGGACACAAAGAAACCAAAACGAGGCCTGGAAAGGGGCTGGAGCCCCAGAGGAGAAAGAACAGACCAAAGCAGAGACAGAAACGCCTGTTTTTGGGGAGAAAGGCTCAACGCATGACGCTGGAGGTCAGAGTTCACACATCAGGTTCAGACGGCAGAAAAGAGGCAGAGCAGAGTATAATTACAGCACAGAGACGGATCTCAGCTGTCCACCCAGCAAACACACCTCACTTTAAACAGAGCAAATACACTTTTTCAAAGTTGATGAGCTCAAACCAGAGGGCAGGTCGTCATTTTTCATCTGAATTCAGAAAATCTGCCTCAGAAAAGCCGGATGGGAACTAAACAAAGTCAGAAAAACTTCCACCGTTTCACAAAAATCGAATTAAACTCCAGTCAAACCAACCATCGAACTGTTTAAAGAGAAAAAGGAAAACATTAAAACCACCAAATATCAAAGGTTGAAATGTCCCCCAGCTCAAAAACAGCCTTCCAGATGTGATTTCATGTCCCTCCAGATGTGATTTCATGTCTTAGATATTTGTGGCTCATTCTTTAAAAACACAGGTCTTCAATGTAGCCTCAAACGTGCTAAAACAACCATTTTATCCATCAGTTTTTTATGGTAACTGGGTCTTTGGATGGGAAAAGCTTTTGCCATCAGGATTATTTAATTAAAAAAAAGAGAAGAGTGTGCTCAAAATATTGGGTTATTTTTAAGAAAATGCATCAAATACATTTCAAAATGAAAAAAAGAACAAATCCAAGCAGTAAAACTTTCAGAAAGTGGGTTCTCCTGGTCAGATTGGGACAGAAAGTAACTAAATAAACAAGTGAAAAAAACGTGTGTGCGACACTAAAAACCGTCCCTGTGAAACGCTGAGCCATTTGTAAATAAAACAAACTTCCCTAAAAAGAAAAGCCTCAGTTTTGGGTTTCTCCTTCATCACCGACTCACAGTTTAAACCTCTGTGGTAATAAATATTTTTTCTGGGAATGTCGTCATTTTTCCGCTTCATTTTCCAAATGAGGACTTCAGATTTGCTGAACCAGTGAGAGGAAATCCTGAACATGTAGCAGAAGAAATAAATCCGACGGAAGGTTAAAGGTGACTTAAATATGACCGTTTAAAGAGTCTAAAACAGAGATACAAAGACTGTCTTAATGGTAGAAGCTCCTGATGCTTCAGCCTAGATGGAGCAGGGATTAGCTTTAATTATGAGGCTTAATTATATATTATATATATAGTATGAAATTGTGTTATATCAAACTGGTCCTAAAGTGTGTAAATGTACCTTGTTATTGGGCATTCAATACTAAGATACTCAGATAATCCACAGGTACATATATTCCTGTTTTTATTGTAAACATCTGGTTCTGGTTCCTGGTTGGTGGGACAGGTGTTGTGAACGAAACGGTGCCCGACTTGAAAGAGGTCCTGTGTGATAGATAGAACTTAGATAGAACCAAAACTTTCTCGAACCCCATGCAGTACCTCCAGGACCCCCTAGGGGGCACGGACCCCTGTTGAAGACCTCGGTCCTAAAGAAAGACTTGTGTGTTTGTTTGTTTGTGTGTTTGTTTGTTTGTTTGTGTGTTTGTTTGT
>JABUIW010000198.1:175511-185897 GCA_013363375.1 Menidia beryllina | reverse complement strand
TGTTTGTGTGTTTGTTTGTTTGTTTGTGTGTTTGTTTGTTTGTTTGTTTGTTTGTTGTGAGTGGGTTTGTGTGCCCACACAGGCTCTGTCTGAACTCACGTTCTCCAGGTAGTTTGGTTTGAACCCGTCCTGCTCCCGGAGCCTCAGCAGCTCCTCCTCCCGTCGCCGACGCTCCTCCTCGTGTCTGAAGACCAGAGAAACACAAACTAAACCCACAGAAAAACCACCAGGGGGAGCGGGAGGGAGTCCCACTGGCCCGGCCCAGAGTGGGACCCGGCTAACCCTAACCCTAACCCTAACCCCACTGGGACCCACCTCATCTCGATCTGCTTCCTCCTCTGCAGCTCCTGGTTCCGGAGCTCCTCCAGCCGCCTCAGTTCCTCCTGACGTCTCATCAGATCTGAGGGGAAAGGGGAGGAAAGGGGAGGAAAGGGGTGAGGAGGAGCCGGACCCTCCAGCCCAACTACGTCTTATTTATTTATTTATTTATTTATTTATTTATTTATTTATTTATTTATTTATGTATTTATTTATGTTGTTTATGGTCATTAACGTGACGTTAGCCTTGAATTGCTAGCTGCGGCTAACGGCTAATAAAAACACACCAACATTAATCAAGTCTGCAGGAATCCATGGATGGATATCCAACTCCCCACATCCAAGTTGGCCATTTTGATTAGGTCACATTAATTTAAAAATAGTGAAATTAATCTTGCAAACACTGAATTAAACTCTATCCCTAATATTATGTTAAAATAGTGGATGTTAAATAGGTTTGTACATTAAGTCCAAACAAGTTTAAACCAAAAAATATTTAAGGGGTTAGGGTCAGGGTTAGGTTTAGGAATAAGTTTAGGGTCAGGGTTAGGTTTAGGGTTATGGTCAGGGTTAGGTTTAGGTATAGGGTCAGGGTTATGGTTAGGTTTAGGGTTTGGGTTTAGGTTTAGAATCAGGTTTAAGGTTAGGACATTGTTTATCTTCTGATTTCTTATAAACAGTAAAGTTTCGTTTCCACCTCAGAAACCCGCAAGTCACACGACCTAATCAAAATGGCCGACTTGGCTGTGTGAGGAGCTGTACATCCCTCCCTCCCCCCCCCCTCCCCCCCCCCCCCCTCCAGCACCTTGTCTCATGAGCATGAGCTGGTGCTCGTGTTTGGCCGACTCCAGCTCGGCCTCCAGCTTGTCCCGTGCCTCCCGGATGTTGCGGCCCACCTGCTCCCGCTGCTGCCGCTCCGCGTCCTCCAGCGCCCGCCAGCGCGACGAGAACTCGAACTCGAAGGTTCCCGGCTGGGCGAAGCGCGGCAGCTGCTCCCGCTCCCTGAAACACAGCTCCCCCCGGTCAGCGGCTGCCTGGGTTAGGGTACCCTAACCCTAACCCGGCGCTAGGGTTGTCACACTACTAAAATTTTCAACTTGATACCGATACTCAGGAAAATACTCGATACCATTTTCGATACCCAAAGGATAAAAACAAAGACCCCAAAATTTAACTGAATTGTGTCTTTCATTTCAAACTGACCTGTTACTGATGTTAACGTGGCCCACATTAATGACCCTAATCCTAACCCTAAACCTCATCCTAACCCTAACCCTGACCCTAACCCGAATAACACCAACCCTTACCCTAAACCTCCACCCTTCATGATTGTGAGAAATAAACATTTTTTGGTTAAACTTGTTTGGACTTATTGTACAAACCTATTTAACATCCACTATTTTAACATAATATTATGTATAGAGTTTTTAGTATTTTAGTATTTTTAGTAGTATTTAGTGTTTGAAAGATCCATTTCACTATTTTTAAATTAATGTCTATATTGCCATGAAGCTATTACCATTTTCTTGCCTGGCATCCTCCTATTGGTGATGTAATCAACATGGCCGACTTGGATGTGGGGGAGTTGGATATGTACTTGATTAATGGTAGCATGTTATTATTAGCCATTAGCCGCAGCTAGCAAGGCTAACGTCATGTTAATGATCATAAACCACGTAAATAAATGAATAAATCAGAAGGGGGGGTGGTATCGATACTTTTGAAAATGAGTATCGTATCCGGATCCAACATTTTAGTATCGATACTTTTTTGAGTATCGATACTTTTGACAGCCCTAACCCTAACCCACTCACTTGTAGTACTTTGGGGTTTTCTGGAGCAGCTTCTCCGAGAGTCCGTCCTCCTCATCCAGATGTTCCAGAGGCTCCACGATGGCCGGACAGGGAGTCCTGGGGGGGACCAAAAGTATAAAAGTATCCGTACTCAAAAAGGTATCGAGACTAAAACGTTGTATCCCACATCCAGGTCGGCCATTTTGATTAGGTCATGTGACTAGCAGCTTTCTCAGGTGGAAACGAAACTTTACTGTCTATACGAAATCGGAAGATAAAGAATGTCCTAACCCTAAACCTTAACCTAAACCTAACCCTGACCCTAACCTAACCCTGAACCTAACCCTAAACCTGACCCTAACCCTGACCCTGACCCTAACTTAACCCTCCATCCTTCATGATTGTGAGAAATAAATATTTTTGGGTTAAACTTGTTTGAACTTATTGTACAAACCTATTCAACATCCACTATTTTGACATAATTTTATGGATAGAGTTTAATTCAGTGTTTGCAAGATTAATTTCACTATCTTTAAATTAATGTCTATATTGCCATGAAGCAATTACGATTTTCTTGCCTGGGATCTTCCTATTGGTGACGTAATGAAAATGGCCGACCTGGATGTGGGGGAGTTGGACCCCCCCCCCCTTACGTGGTCAGCAGCAGGGCCCCCTCGGTGCAGCGCTCCAGGGCTTTGCGAGCGGCCATTTTGTTGGCGAACTCCACGACTCCCCGCCCGGTCGGCCGGCCGCGGTCGTCCGTAACGACCACGGCGCGCTCCACCGGGCCGAACTGCCCGAAAGCCTGCGGACAGCAGGTGGCGCCGTCAGCACGCCATTAGGCCGTCAGCACGCCATAGGGCCATTAGGACGCCGTCAGGACGCCATCAGGACGCCGTCAGGCCGTCAAGATGACATCAGGACGCCGTCAGGCCATCAGGACAGCGTTAGGACGCCATCAGGACGCCACCAGGCCACCATCAGGACACGAGAAGGACGCCGTCAGGAACTCACCTGCTCCAGCAGCTCGTTGGTCACCGACGGCAGCAGGTTGCGGACCGTGAGCGCCGCTCCGTGCGAGGCAAAGCGGATCCTGATTGGCCGGTTCTTCAGCAGCGACCCGTCCAGCTCGACTTTGGCGATCTCTGCTATCGTCCGAGTCTCCTGAAACACCAGATCCAACATGCTCACCAGCAGAACGCCACCTCGGATCAAATTACTGTCATAAATTACATAAAGAGCAAAACAAAATGCTGAAAACCCATTACATTACATAAACCCTAAAACAGCAAGAGATGGAACGTGGACGAAGGGATAAAAGTGACATTTAGGGCTGAATCTCCAAACTGATGGATGGAGAGATGATACTGGGACATTTGTTTGGTCCAACCTCATTCTGGACACTTTTCCAGGAGTAAGAGCTAAGGTCACTTTGATGAGGATGATGAGAGGTTCATCAACTGGATGATCTCCATCAAATCCAACAATAACAATCCATCCTCTAACAGAGAGCTGAGAGGACTTATGAGAAATACTGTACTGTACTAATTATTATGAAACCCATTCACAATTACAGATTTTTCTTCTATTTAATACAAAGTTAATCAAATAAATGTTGTTTTTTTTATATAGAAATGACCATCTGTGACATAAAAAACAATCAGTTCAGTTTCTCCATCACTTCTCTGGATTTCCCTGAATAAAAACCCCTAAAATGAGAGCGGTTTCGGGGGTCGTACCAGGCGGACGAAGCCAAATCCCCGGTCCCTGTTGAGGAACACCTCGCTGATGTTTCCATACTTGGAAAACATGTTTCTGAACTCTTCCTCCGACACGTCCGGCGCCAGGCTGCCCACGTAGAGGCGGCAGCGCTGGGTGAAGGTCTTCTCCCCGGGCTTCCGAAAGCTGGCCAGGTCCAGGGTCATCTGGGACCGGGTCTCCTCGCCCTCCTCCGGGGCTTCCGCGGGCTCTTCCCCGGGAGAAGGCTGCTGGTCCGGGGGGGCCGGGCTGTCTTTGTTCGCCGCCGGTTGCTCCGCGACCGGGGAGTCCGGGGAGTTACTGCCGGGGGCCCTCGCCTGCTGCGTATTTCTGTTGGCCATTCCCCCCTTTCTGTGGTAAAAAATAAAATAAAAAAATGCCCTGAATTTGTTTTAAATGTTAGTTCAAAGCTCAAACTGCCGCTCACTCCATCCAAAAATTCAAAGATGGCGACTTCCTTTCTTCTTCTGCTGGTGTTTTTTGGCGGTTTGTAAACAGTTTGGGAGCTTTGGCGCCATCTTCTGGTCAAACGGCAGAATGACGTCACTCACAGTTTAAACCGAGTTTTCTGTCATTTTCCTCCAAAATTATTACACTATACGAGAAAACATTAATGTTGTTATTTTAAATATTATATTGATACTTTTCTTTGAATGGTTTAATACTTTTAATACAATTCTGACCCTAAAATGGGCACTTATATTCCTGTCATTTTCAGGAATTGTGCTCCTAACTAAACAAGTAAAGATGTCAACATTCCTAGTAAATTTACTTGTGTTTTATGAATTTTTATAGTTCAATAAACCCTCATGGAGCAGGTTCAATGAACTTTTTTGTGCACAAATCTTTACTGATTTTTACTTTGACTGCAAATATTGGAAAAAACATTTATGAAAAAACTTTTTTCAACTCATAACTGAGGAGTCATTTTTATTCAAACTGACCTCTGCTTCTGGAAAAAAGGAGAATAGTATATCAGTGTGTTGGTCATGTTGCAGAAATATGAGAAAAATACCTATTTATTTCTTTTTTTCCCCAAAACAGCCAAATCTCTGAGCCCTTTTTGACCTGGGAGGATAAATCTGATGAAGTCTAGCTCCATAGACACCTTTAAAACAAGTATCCATATAGAATCAGGGTTTTTAGGGCTGCTGAACCTCCCTAAAAACTTCTACAGCTTGAAATCACAGAAACTTTGTATAACACTCATTTTTGCCCTGGGATGAAACCTCTAAAGCAAACTCCACTGGGACATTTTGTCATGTTTTTAGGTGCTTCTGGGAGCTTTTCCCACCCTGGAAAGGCCATCTGTCCAGATATCGCAGCACATCTGTGCCCACATGCTGCTGAATTCCTCTTTCTGACCCGTCTGGAGGAGCTGCTGTCTCCAGCCTCTGAGGGGTTCCTGTATGGCCCCTTTCAGACCTGCTCCCCTCAGCATTATCTGATGGTAAGTGATGGGTTCTCATCTGAAAGAAGTCCGCTCCAGCATACCAGTTCTTTGACTAAAGGAATGTCAGGCAGTTCAGGGTGTGTCTTCCTCTAAATTAAGGCAGAGATAATACGGATGCTTCTTTTTGTTGTTGAGAGACATTCGTTTGATCCTGATCCTAATCTTGAAGAAAAGAACGTGTGGATGTTTTAATAAAAGCTTCAGATTTCAAAGAATAATCTATGTGTGTTTTTTGGGGAGATAAGAAGTTTAAAAAAAATCTATTTTCCTCTTAGATGTCATTAAAAACTAAGAAGAAAAAAACATAGATGAGGAAAATGTCACATGAACACAAATAAAACTCCAATAATCTGAAGACATTTGTCTGTTTTGGCTCTCAAAAATCCAAAATTGAGTTTTCAACATGTAACAGAAGCTGTGAGTTTAAAACCGAGCGGTGTCAGACAGCCTGAGCTGTTAGGCTCTGGTTTCCAGAGGAGACTTTTTTGGGGCTTTATGTGTTCAGACGGTGTCAGAAAAACGGATTCAGATCATTTCATTTGCTGATCTGTTTCCTTTGCATGCTTTATTCTAACAGAAACAGGAGCATCTAAAGGTTTGTTGGAGCCAACCCCCCAAAGACACCTGCTTTGGTTTTAACCCTATAATACAAAATGTATTATATTTGATTCATACGGTTTCTGAAGTCTTTTGGATCTGAGCCTTTTTGCATCATTCAGTGGTAAAAGCTTTGCTCAAACCCCTGTTGTACACATTCAGATATACCTGATAACAGCCACTAGAAGACTACACCAAAATATATTTTCGACTTATTGCACGCTAATTTGATCAAAATAATTCCTGTTTTTTTTCTTCATATGTTGTTAAGCGGGGCAAAGAAAGACTTCAGACTAAAAAAATCCAATATTCTTCCTATTTTTCTTGGATCAGGCTTTAAAGGGTTAAGGAGGAGACAGAGATGGAGTTCCTCAAACTAAAAATGAGGATTTAATAAATATCCAAACTCCTCATGATGGAAAACAACAGAAGGCGTGTTCTCTGTTTTCTCCTCTCAGTAAAAACACGGACATCTCCCCTGGTCTCGGTCCCGGTGGGTCGTGGGAGTGGGGGCTGGTTACGCTTCCGTGACGCATGCGCACTGAGGCTCAGACGCGGCTCCTCATCCCGAAAGACGCGTCTGGAGAGGCTGCACGAGGACCGGGTCAGGTAGGAACCACCTCCAGTCTGGACCTCCAGAGTCAGGACTAAACCGGGTGCGTTTGCAAATGTTTTCTGGCTCTATCTAAATTCTGAAATCTGTCAGATTTCTACCCAACAGAGCCAACTTTATCCTCTAGATTAGCAGAAAAAACGCTTAGAAACGGTAAAGAAATGTTTTTTTAAGTAGAAAAAACTCATGATTTCTTACAAATATATTCAAATGATGTGATTTGTGCTGATTTTACTCGTTTTATTCTCGGATTCAGAGTTTGGACGTTCAGAGAATCACCTCAAAGTAACAACTGTTTAAAAAAATACCATCCTTAAGGATTTAGGACAGATTAAGCCTCACAGATGAGTCAAATTCTTCCACTGAATTAAGAAACAAGCTTCTGGATCCATAGTTTTAGAGCTCCTTTTTTGTTTCTGCTTCCATCTCTAACTTTTAAATCCTGAAAAGGCAAAAACAGGTTGAGTAAATCTGTTTGTTTCTGACTTTTTCAGGATTTAAAGAGAGTTGTTGGGGAATGAAACAGAGTTTAGTCAGAAGCTGACAAAGGTCAAGCGGTGACTCACGAGTCTGCAGAGGTGAGGGACCAAAGCGCCGTATGACCGCTTAAGCTGGCCACATGTGTCTGGTCTGGACTTCAAAGGCAATCCTGGTGGTCAGAGGTTTGATTTAGTTTGCTCCTGACACCCACCGGGGGGGTCCGCTCCCTCGTTTTTCACATTTTGCTCCACGTCAGCTTCAAAGAATCAGCCAATTAGGAGGAAAGACATGGCAGGTAGTAGCATTAAGTAGAATAATCTAATATATAATCATAATCTAATCCTCTCTGAGAGCCTCTGGTTTATATTTACCCACTTAAAGACAATAAATCCATCACATTTACAGGCAGCCTGAAGCTGAATTTGCCTCACAAGTTCCCTGAAATGGGACTTTATCCAATGGAGCAGCGGTTTTTCAGCTTTATTAACCTTGAATTAATCAGGAAAATGTCCAAAAGTGTCCTGGAAAAGAAGGGCATTTAGTGAAAACCATCATAAATAAAAAGGGACCATTATAAAACACAAAGTTACAGACAGATGTTTAGTTTAAGGGTTAAGTCATCACTAACAGATCATCTGCTTCTCATCCATGTTCTAGTTATTTTAAGAGACTTGGTTTAGAGTTTAGACATTTTACTTCTCTAGTTCAGCACCGGGGACAAATAACAGAAGTTAATGAGACTAAAGACAGTCAGCTCCAGCTATTTTTATTGGATAAACGTCCTTAAACAACTCTGGAGCTCAGCAGAAATAGACTCATCTTCTGAGTAGAAGCATGTGGGGCTTTAAGGTTTGAGGTAAAGCTCAGTTCTCTGAGCAGGGCATGTAAATAACATCCAGTAGAAGTGGACTTTTTGGCAGAAGAGAAGAGAAGCCTTGACTTGAATGTCAGGTTTGAAAGAGAAACCGGGAGGATTTGTGGGTTTTTCTAGAGGCAGATGGACTCTGAGTGAGAAGAATCAGAAATACTTTAATAATCCCAGAGGGAAATTATTATATTATTATTATTATTATTATAAGAGGACAGATTCAGATTTGGTTACAGATCGTCTTCTACTTATTCCACTCCACAGTAGCCTCCACCACCAATTTAATTATTCAATAATATTAAACACTTCATGCCTCAGATTCTGGGTTTATTTAAACCAAAGATCCTGCAAAACATGCTGGAAAAAGGGACCAAAATATATTTAAAAATAGAAAAATGACAACCTTAAAAGCTATGAGTTCCAACAGATAAATGTGAGCGTGTTTCTGTTGGTTTATTCTTTACTGGGGCTTTACTGGGGCATGTCTAACTCTGAAACTGTAAGGATCTGCTGGCCTGGACAAAGGGGAGGAACCAGGTCAGGAGGCTGTAATCTGCTGACTGACGCGTCGACCTAAAACCCCAAAAACCTACAGAAGAAACAGCCTCTGATGGCTTCCGGCAAAAACCAGCCACAGAATCTACTCCTTAATAAGTCCGTCTGCCATTTTGTTTAGGTCACCAATAGGAAGATCCCAGGCAAGAAAATCCTGATTGCTTCATGGAAATGTAGACATTAATTTAAAAATAGTGAAAGAAATCTTGCAAACACTGAATTAAACTCTATACATAATATTATGTTAAAATAGTGGATGTTAAATAGGTTTTTACAATAAGTCCAAACAAGTTTCACCAAAAAATATTTATTTCTCACAAATTATGAAGGCTGGAGGGTCAGGGTCAGGGTTAGGACATCGTTTATCTTCTGATTTCGTATAGACAGTAAAGTTTCGTTTCCACCTCAGAAAGCTGCTAGTCACATGACCTAATCAAAATGGCCGACCTGGATGTGGGAGGAGTTGCACATCCATCCAGAGGCTCCTCCTCCTCCTCTAGAGCCAGAATAAAGCCACCAACTGTCTCCTAACGCTAACAGACTTGTTGGATTTCCACCTCTCCAGATTTAAAGTATTAAAGTATTTCTGATCCTTTTGCTGAGATTAGTCTGCGTTTATCTTTTTAGCCCTTTAAAGCCTGATCCAAGAAAAATAGGAAGAATATTGGATTTTTTTTAGTCTGAAGTCTTTCTTTGGCCCCTCAACAACATATGGAGAAAAAAAAACAGAAATTATTTTGATCAAATTAGCGTGCAATAAGTCAAAAATATATTTTGGTGTAGTCTTCTACTGGCTGTTATCAGGTATATCTGAATGTGTACAACAGGGGTTTGAGCAAAGCTTTTACCACTGAATGATGCAAAAAGTCTCAGATCCAAAACATTTCAGAAACCGTATCTATCAGATATGACACATTTGGCATTTTAGGGTTTAGACCTCTAACTCTCTTGTCCCTTCTGTTTTTAGCCTGAAAAAGGAGTGGGAGCCCCGGTTTTGTGCTCTCTGATGCAGAGATGGAGAAATGGCCGCCGGTGGCCTGGATCCTGCTGCTGACCGCCCTGATTGGCCGGCCGAGGGCCGCTCGGGGGCGGGACTTCAGCATGAAGGACATCGTCCAGCTGCACCCCTCCAGTGAGAGCTCCACCCGCCTCAGACGCCCACTCACACGAAACCGGTGCTCCTAATGCCCCCCCCCCTCCCGGGCCATAGCTGGCCCTAATGGAGTTCATCTCCTTTATTTGCCTTCAGGCTGGTCAGAGAAAAGTGGGTCACCAGCAGAGATGTAGAGTAACCAAGTAGAGCTACTTAAGTACCAACATACAGTATCTGTACTTTATCGGAGTATATATTTTTATCCCTACTTTTACTTTTACTCCACCACATATTTTTGATTAATTTAATACTTTTACTTTCACGGACTGAATCGTTACTCGTAACTGTTTGTAAACGTAATGAATAGTCAGAATATGTCATAATAGCCTAAAAAAAAAGCCTCCAGAAAGATTGGACCAGGTCCAGAACAGGGAGCAGTTTTGGACCAGTTCTGGACCAGGTCCAGAGCCGAGCTGATCCGGTGGGAAAGGCCCAGGGGGAGTTTTTACCTCCGTCTGTCTCCTCTTTAGCCACGCCGCATCCGGGAGCCTTCAAGTGCTTCACCTGCCAGGACGCTCCGGACAACTACGACTGCAACCGCTGGGCCCCCGACCAGTACTGCCCCCCACGTAGGTCCATGATATTATGGTCTGTTTATACATCTATATTTCTATATCTATCAACAACAGTTTTCCAAACAGAGCAGCTCAGACTCTGAAGTTATTCACAGAGGAACAACAGTTCCACCAAGAGCAGCACTAGGAGACACAGGGAGGGAAAAACTGCCTTTAGGAGGAAGAAACCTGGAGCAGAACCATGGATCAGGGTGGGGGGGCATCTGCCTAGAGAGGGGGGGGG
>JABUIW010000198.1:135707-157158 GCA_013363375.1 Menidia beryllina | reverse complement strand
AAATAAATAAATAAATAAATAAATAAATAAATAAATAAATAAATAAAAAAGGACATGCAGCTGTGGGGGCCCTGGTGGGACACAAAGCCCTGCCATCAGCCTTTCTGTGCCTCCAGGTAATGGCCGCCTAACGCGCTCTGGTTTCCTCTCTCTGCGACAGAAAGTGCTCTCCTTTGTTGCCTCCCAGCAGATAAAACTTCCATCTCCGCTCCCCGGCTTTCTGCTGAGCACCTCCAACACGAGGATAAAAGGAGATCTGTCCTCCGCCTCACAAACACAAACGGGCTCCCCTCCACTCTCTGCTGACAGCTGGAGGTGAAGCTTCACCCAATTACCCAGCGGCCCTTCTCTGACCTTCCACAGGATGTTCATCTATATTCTGTCTGGAATTTTGTATATATATACATGTATAGACATGTATAGACATGTATATATGTATATGCTGTTCTTTTATTTATGGAAATAGCAACAAAAATAATTTCCCTATGGGATTATTAAAGTATTTTTGATTCTTTCTGTGACCTTCCACAGGATATTTATCTATATTCTGTGTGGAATATATATATTTCAACATCGTACTGCAAATATAGACGTGTATACATGTATATATACATGTATACATGTTCTTTTATTTATGGAGCTAGCAACAAAAATAATTTCCCTCTGGGATTATTAAAGCATTTCTGATTCTGATTCTTCCTGTGACCTTCCACAAGATATTTATCTATATTCTGTGTGGAATTTTCTATAGATATATATATATATATGTATAGACGTGTATATATCTATATGCTGTTGTTTTATTTATGGAGATAGTAACGACCCCCCGTCCTTTTTATGTCTCCTCCATTGTTCTAAAGGGCGAGCTGACCACCAGCAAATCCATTTTTAAGTCTCCATTTCAGCCACTCTCCTTCGGTGGTTTTCACTGAGCTGCGTCTTTGATAGAGAGTTATAAAGTACTGGAGTAGAGGAAGTAGAAGTACAAGTACTATATAAAAAAATTAACTTGAGTAAAAGTTGAAGTGTTCTTTCAACTCCATACTTAAGTGGAAGTACGGAAGTACTCCATTTTTTTTTAACTTAAGTATTGCAAGTAGAAGTATTTCAAAAATTGCTACTCAAGTATTTAAAGTACATACAATTTCGCAATCTTTCGGGAGGCATTTTTTATAGGCTATTTTGACATATTATGACTATTTATGACACTATGACTGGGGATGATTCAGTATGTTTACATATCAGTAACAAGTAACGATTCAGCCCGTCAAAGTAAAAGTATTAAATTAATCAAAAATATGTAGTGGAGTAAAAGTAAGGAAAAAATGTATACTCCAATTAAGTAGAGATACTGCATTTTGGTACTTAAGTACAGTACTTAAGTAGTTCTACTTTGTTGTACAAAGAAAGGAAACATGGAAAATACTGAATCCATCCAAGAAACATCTCTTCCACTTTCAGGGGAAACAAAAAATCAATACATCCTCATAAATATGCAACATGTCCCGTATTTAGTGTGTGACAGAGGAAGGAAACACTGTGCACACCGATCAATAAATACAGTAAAAACAGAGTAAAAACCAGGGGAAATTTCATGAAAGTGTTGCAGAACTGCGTTTACATCTACAGATTAAAAGACTTTGAGGAAAACTTTAAAAACTAAAGCTAAAAGAGGCAATTGGATTTCTCTGTTTTCAGGATGATGGTTTATGATGCATATAAGCATCACCGCCAGAAAAATGAGTTTTTTCACGTTACATTTATCCATTTACACACACACTAACGGCAAAAACAGGAGGGAAAACATCTGAATGATCATATATATTAGAATATTTATCGGAGATGAATAATTCTGCAGAAACTGTGGACGTTATGAATTTTAGGGTATAATGAAGCTCTGGATAGATCTACCAGGAGAAAACCACGTTTCTCCGACTCTTTAATTGTTAGAAATGAAAATCCTTAATTAAAAAAGTGAGGGGGGGGGTGTGCTGTGAAGTAAAGGGAACAACTCTGTTATCCTTTTGCATGTTAAGCCACAACAAAATGATTTAAAAAAAACAGGCCTGTAAAGCTCAGATGCTTTCTAATTGTTGCTAAATGAGTTGGGACCACGTTAGAAGCTGCTCACCGCCCAGAACCAGGCTGAGAGGATGCCTGGTGAAGTTTCTGTGGCTGGAAGGGCTACAGTGACACCCTGAGGCCTCTGCGTCAGCTCCCTGGGAACGATGACCACGATTAAAGACACAGGAGGGCTTTTTCTGCCTCAAAACCTCCACATCTGATTGAGAAAGTGGAGAAAATACGCTTTGTTGGTGCCATTTTCTAGTCAGTGGTTTGTGCTCGTGTTTGGTAATTATTTTGAATGCGTTGCATGAATGATTTACAGAAAACAAATACAATTTTAAAATATTTTAGTTGAATCGTGTCGTTGCGGTTACTTTTATTTAAAAAAATTCTTTATTTTCGATCGTGAGGCTCAACCTCAGCATCACTGTGGAGGAAACCGAGCTGTTTTCACCATATTTTTAAGGCAAGATTAGTCCCCAACCGTCTTCTTCCTGTGTTCTGTTTTATCCATTACAGGGAATTCCAGATGCCAAAAACTCTGGAGGTAAATCTGTAAGATGATTAACTCCTCCGCAGAATCTGTTCTGCCTGTGACTCAGCCAATCTGCCGGCTCAGTTTCACTGGAAAACATCTTCTATGTAAAGGCTTTAAAGCCCGACACGCTCACACTCAGCGAACCCCCCCTCTCACTTAATCCCGACCCGTTTGTCTTCTGGAAAATGAGCCACTCTGACAGCTCTGCGTTTGGGAGATTTGCAGCTTTTTCTGTTCCCTGCCCAGAACAGAGAAGCTGCATGAAAGTAAAGACAAAACACACAATATCAAAAACACAGAGAGCCTGAAGCATCACTCTGGTTGCTTTTATAAAAAAAATAAATAAAAAAAGCCAGCGGTTGGAGTCAAATCGACTGTCTTTTGCTTTCACTTTCTGTTCTAAAAACGACAAAACTGGGCAATTTGTGTGTTTTCTTCGTGTCACTGCTGTAGAAATTATCCCCCGCTGTACAATTTCAGGGTTTCGCTCACATTATTTGTTCATTTCTGTGTCACTTCAGTGCCTTTAAGTGATCAAGTTGAACTAAAAATACATGACATCATCACAGATTTAATTCCCTTTTGGAAAGCTTAGAGGATAAGCTCCAACAATCCCTCCTCAAGCTTCCCTGGTGTTGTACTGTCCCTGAAACTGAATATCACATTCACTGAAAACACAGCTGGTGCTAATGGATTATGAAATAAAGGGCCCTCTGCATAGAGGCATGTCCAGACCCTCAGGAGACAGGAGGCTCCTTTCCCTCCAGAGACAAATGAAACAAATGCTTCGATTTAATCTAATAGAAGAAAATCAGAGTATAAATTATATGGATTTGTTGGATGAAACCTGTGATGCAAGTTAACCCTTTAAGATTAGAACACATAGATATTTGAGACCTATTGTGTCATCGCATCATCAAAACTTTCGTAGAAAAAATTGTTTTGTCCTTTTTTTGGTTGTTTTAATTGTTATTTTAATCACTTTCTCTTGGGGTGGGCTTTATAGGTTTAAAAGACATATGAAAACTACTCAAGTGGAATATGTTGTACGATAAAAAATAACTATAATAAGAATCAATTTAATAAATAAAGTCCTCAGAATGCATAAAGCAGATTACACAAACACAGTCTCACACATTTTAAGAATCCTTTTCTAAATACGTCTTTCCTGAGTCAGCCCAGATGTCCCAGCATTTTCCAGCAGCCCCTGAATGCACCAGAAAGAGTCTAAAAATGCAAAATGACCCAGTAGGCTGGCCCGTGCACGTCAGGCGGTGCGCATGCACGTGTTTAGGGAGCCTTTTGGAACAGGAAGTGATCCCATGATCCGAGAGGCTGTGGGTAAAAATCTGTCTGAAACATCACTGTTGGTGAGCTTATTTAGGCTTATTCTGGAGGTTAGCTACACTCAGAGTGGCTTAAACACACTCATTTCCCTCATTTGTTCTTTTTTAACCGATTTAACACGATTGTGAGTGGACGACAAACAACGGCAACACAAAGCGGAAGCCAGACATCAGTTTAAATCCAGTTTCAGGTGCCTCAGAAAGGAAAAGAAGAGGGAAGAGCCAGGACACTGGCTACTTGTTTTTCACAGAAAACAAGAGAAAACCTAATTTTTTCTCAGGTCTTCCAGTGGCTTTGTCTGAAATAGCCAAAGGACAAAGCGTCCGTCCACGTGCACGAGAGGAGGACGTCATGTTTACACAAGCTGACAGGCAAATCTACAGCGCGGAGGGGAAAAAAGGGGAAAAAAGCCCTGCAAACGCATCACAGATCTGACATTTCTGGGTCTCTACCAGCCTGGAAAAATCGCCTCTGATTGGTGAAAAAGGCGAAGTCACAACAACTCGCTGCCATTATCGTGCACGCCACTCACTGGTGAGGGAGATTTCAGGTTTAAGAAAAGAGCCAAGCTGCTCCTGCTGTGCAGGACGCCCTCACAAACGGACCCTGAACGCAGCGCCCTGAGCCAGAGGAGCAAATGTGTGCTCAGAGACAGACGGAGCATGAAAACGGTGACACATTGGGGTTATTCCGGTCTTTATTTGGGCTTAAACTCAAAGCCGGAGAAGTGAGTTAGAAGTTGGGAGCTGTCTGGGCTCGTGTTTCTGCAGGAGACATAACTGAGATCTACAATAAAGCTCCTGGCTTTGGCTCCATCAATCTGATTTAAAATGGCTCTATTCGTCATTTTAATTCATTTTCAAGAAACTTTCATTCAAAGATTTGTCTAAATTTAGTTGATGATGTGGATTTGAAAGGAGTGGAAATTGAAAGTTGATTAAAGATGTTGCTGAAATCTTACATTTTCCTCAAAGTAAGAAGAACCCGGAGAAAAATATGGCCTCCTGCAGATATCCGGGATTAACTGTGAATAAATAAGAGGGAAGAGTTGGTCTGTGTAAAGACAACCGTGTGTGATATTGCTATTGATTTTATTTCTTGCTGCCGAGAACAGAAAACACAATTTTATATGCTGACTAAGAACTGAAGGCTTTACTGGTCAAGGGCTCCAAACAATATCCAACATTTTAAATCACTTGGACATGTTTTATTCAGTTTCATTTCAAACTGCTGACTCCTCCTGAATCTCATGAACAGGACGCGTTTCCATGCTGCAAAAGCAGTTTGAGCTAATAGTCGTTTTAATATAAAAACTATAATACATCTCATGTGTTTCAACTCACTGCCCCCACAAACTACACAACATATTTCACTGAATTTTGTGCATGTTAAACACATAAAATTAGGCCGTGTAGGAAAACTACAAGAGTCCAGCTGCTTAAATCTCTGATTAGTGAAATAAAAAAACACAAAAAAGGCCGTTTAAGTGCTGGAAACTTTGGAAATGTCCATAAGAAGTGCTACTTTTCCACATATTCCTGATCCTTAATGCTGCTAGCCTGCATGCATGAGGCATTTTAGGAGGAATTTTAAGGGGTTAAACCAAGAATAAAGCAAAGACTTGACTTGAGCATCCAAAGAGAAAGCCGAGTATGAAGTTACCCAAAGCTTCCTGATCAAAGATTTATCAAAAGAAGAAACAGAACCAAGTTTTTCCACGGGTCTCCCTCTGGGTTCCCAATTTGTGATGAATAAATTCTTATTTTCACAGGCAGCCTTTAAATAAACCAGTTTTATCGGATGATTTGGTTAATTTAAGAACCACTGACAGTTATACAGTAGAAGGTTCCATTAGGAAATTTGTTTATTCGTTTAAATCTGTGTCTACTGGAGAGTTTAACTGGATGATTTATCTCTTTTTAGGTTCACTTCACTCTGCACAAATTCACATGTAAAGAAAAACAACAGTTTTTTCTTCAGCCTGAAAACCTCAGAGTGAGCTGGTTTAAATCCTGCTGCTGAAGGTTTGCAGAAACTTGGTCATTTGGCATCAAATGTGCAGGAAAAATTTAGCATTAATGTAACTTTTGGACACGTATTCTTGTAAAATAGAACGTTTTTCATAGAAATATTTGTAGAAATTGAGTTTTTCTTGTGTTTGCTGACACATTTGACAGGCTTAGTTTTTTCTTTTAATAAGCAAATAAAAAAATAGAGAATTAACTTAACTTTTGGACACGTTTTCTTGTAAAATAGAACTTTTTTTCTAGAAATATTTTTTTAAATGGAGTTTTTCTTGTATTTGCTGACACATTTGACAGGCTTAGTTTTTTCTTGTCATAAGCAAATAAAAAATTGAGCATTGACTTAACTTTTGCACACGTATTTTTGTAAAATAGAAGATTTGAGATAGAAAAGATTGAAAAAATTGAGTTTTTCATGTATTTGCTGACACATTTGACAGGCTTAGATTTTTCTTTTAATAAGCAAATATAAATAGGAGTTAATCGTATTTTCCTTGCTCCATAAGCCTCTGGGTGGACTCCTGCTGTCTCCCCCTGACGTCCACAGTGTGTAAGAAGCCAGAAGAAAACACAGAGGAGATAACAGCCTCAAACACGTCAAACCTGGGCCAGGATCAAAGCCGCCGGGCGGCAGGTAAGGAGGGCCTGAATTAAAACGTTACGTAATGCGGCAGCTGTCTTCTTAATGTTGCAAACAGTCCCAAAAGGAGTCGTGCATTAAGCCTGACACCCTAAAGTCCTGGTGCTAATAACAGGGCAGAAACCCTCACAGAGTGTCCATCACATCCACCAGAAGAGAGATTTCTAGATGAAATGTAATAAAACTTCATAGGCAAACGAAAAATAAGGGAGTTTTCTTTTTAGGACGAATATGTTTTTAGGTATTATGAAGAAAAATCATCATTTATGAGGAGATTAGCGTCTCAAATCACAACCTGAGGGTCACTCAGAGAAAGTTTGGTGGCCTTTAAGCTCTATTTCTTTACCCATTCTCACCCACATGCTTGGTTTTTCTGGGTATTTACAGATACTGGAAGTGGAGCAGCTAAAAAAAATGAACAAATCTCACACTTGGAGAAGTTTCTGCGAGTCAGTTCTGGTAGAGAAACCAACATTTTTAAAATGGTTCAGCTGAAATAATAATTTAAAATCTACTAAAATCATAAAGATCTGAACAACCTGAGCAATGTAACAAGTAACTGTAACAAGTAAACTCAGTCTAAGGGAAATGGTGAGCAAAGCTGGGCCTAAAAAGCTGAAAAACCATTCACAACATTAGTGGCTTTTCTAAGAAAATGGTATTTCTTACAGGTTATAAAAAAATAACCACTCATTTCTGCCCCACTTGCATTTATATCAGAAACTCTGAGACCTCATGAAGAGCTCATCAATTTCGTTTTAAGAGGAAGCCGATATCCAGGATGTTTAAAAAGCTCCTTCTACTCCCCAAATACTTCTTCCTTTTCCTTTGAACTCCTCTGGCGTCAGACCCGAACGGGAGGAGAGGAAAGAGGAACGACTGGGGGGGGGTTTACTTCCTGAAACAGGTCCAGCTGTTCAGGATATGAGCTCATTCCAATCAGCGCCACACTGGGTGCTAAATTAATTACAGGAGGTGGTTTTCTGAGTATTATTAGCTGACAAAAAAGCGAGTTTTTGTCCTGAGATAAAGGGCTTGACGTTTAGTTTTTCCCTGTGCAGAAATATTGATCATCTGACATTCATCCAAGCAGGATGTGGTCAACCGGCTGTCATCTAACTCAGAGAGGGGGTTGACAGGAGGAAGTCGCCATCCCTGGGATTCAGAATTTAATTCCAAATGTCTGTCTTCAAACTTCTGGAGAAGGAAAATCAATGACTTTTTAACCACTTTGGACCCGATAAGGACCAGTCGGTTAAGATTTTTGCAGCAAAAAAACAGGAGGCTGGTGCTTATTTTGACATGTTGTGAGGCCATTTACAGCAGGAGGTTCTGAGGAATAATTCAGTCACTTCAGACAGAGGCTGCTCCACCCAAAAAACCCAAACACTGAGAGAGCGGTGGACCTCTAGAGAGGGGAGGAGGCCGAACAGCTGCACAAAAAAGTAAAACTCCATCTGAAGAAAGAGGGACAGGGATGTCCACATCTGGACAGAGGAGACAGATGCTCTGAGGGAAGAGGACAGGAAGCCATCTTGGAACAGAGGAGGGGGTCAGGGATCACTTCCATTATAAAAACTCAGCTTTCAGACAGACGATCTCTCATTGGTCAGGAGGTCTACAAGATCCAGGAAGAAACCCAGCTGCCTTTGCTCAGACTGGGGATTAGAGGCGGGTAACTTTAGTAACTTTAGTCCAGGCTGGTGCCAACAGCCACAACCAGTTTTTCCTTCAAAAAAAAAACCCAGCTCCTGACACAAAATAAATGATATGCCCACTTCTCAGGGACTGAAGGTAGGAGCACAGAACAGGCATTTTTCAGTTAATGGAACTATTAGGAAATCACTTCAGGGAATTCTTTTAATGTCTGACATTAAAGGGACGCAAAGCAATTTCACATGCTGGCAGCTGCGAATGGAAACCAGAGATAACCCTTTAAAATGTAATGAGCCGAGCTGCCAGAGACGCGACGATGTGAACTGAGTAAATGAATTACCTGCCCTTAATGCGACAGGGCAGCGAAGGACACCACAGAAACCGTCCAGAGGAGCCGCCTCAGGATGGACAAGCCTCACTTTCTCATTTAAAATAAAGAAGGGAAAACAGAAAGAGAAAGAGTTTTATAATCTCTGGGAACCATATATGAACATTATAGAGTCTGAGATATAATGTTTATAATGTTTATCTATCCTAAGTTGTTCTGTTTTTTTTTTTCTATGTTTAATTTATTTGTTTTTCATTATACTTTTAAGTGGGATCCTTATTACATTGGAGTACTTGATTTCAAATGTATATATTTCTTAAGCTAAGTTGTACATAGGTGGAATTTGCAGTTTTAGCCTAGGTCTGTGTGTGTGGGGGGGTGTTATGTGTTATTGTTCTGTTTTGAATTGTTATGCAATGCAAAAAAATCAATAAATATATTGGGAAAAAAAATAAATAAAAAAGAATCAGACGGCTGGAAATGCTGTGGGAGAAAACATGTGCCCAGATGTGATTGGTTGCTCTCTCCGGATGAGTCAGCAGTGTCTTTTTTTTTATGCAGACGTTTTCCAGATGTTTGGGGAATTCCCCCCGAGTTCGTACAGTGGTCCCCTTGTTTTGATTGAGTTTGAGTTTTTGGGACTCCACCTCGGCGTGTTTTAATTGCGTTTGGCTGAACAGCTCTTCGGGGAGGAAGCTGGCAGCCGAGTGGATTCCTGCGTTAGGAGGTACTCAGACTCAGCCATCCAGCAAAAAGACGAATTTGTGCTCGTCTCCCATGTGCTCGTTTCTAACAAACTAGCTCATTCTGTCACATTTCCTCTTCAAGAAACTGCAGAAACGAACGGAGACATCTCTCTGATTCTGTCTTCTCTTCTTCCTTCTTAAAGGGGACATATTATGCCAAACCAAGTTTTTAATCATTTGATTGTGTACATTTGGGACTGTGGAGGGCCTATCAGCAGGCAGAGTGTGAAAAAAAATGACTCAGTCATGTTTTTGTGGGCCGCCTCAGTCTGAATCCAGGAGATAAATCAGGAGGTTTCAGGAGTGGGTAGTTTCTGACGTCATTAGCTCTAGCTCATTATAATATTCCAGCCTTTCACCTGCATGTTGCCCCCCCCCCCCTCAGCTTACTCCGCCTGTCTGTGGCAGACGTCGTGGTAGCGTGAGCGTTAGCATGGTAGCGTTAGCATGGTAGCGTTAGCGTGCCGACATGGGCACACCTCCCTGAAGAAGTGGGTGGATTGCCTGTGTCTCATTTGCATTTAAAGAGACAGGCACTCCAAAGCGAGCGCTCTGAACGGGGCTGTTTTGGCAGGGGGACTGAACTGCTATTGGGCTTCATCCTTATGGGATTTTGACCAAAGCTTGTCACAGACATTACATTAGGACGCCAGGGAACTAGGTTAACTTGTTGAAATAGGGTATAATATGTCTCCTTTAAAAGAAGAGCCATGATCTTTTCATTTCTCCTCAGCCGAGGTATTTCCTGGCGGTCTCATTCCACCTTGAACACTCCCCACAAACGCAGAGCGTCTGGAGGCTGCTCTCCGGGGCTGTGGCGGGCATGTCAATGCTTCTGAGGAGGTTTCTAATAATAGTGGAGCTGTGACTCCCTCCATCTGTGATCCATCCTCAATCTGTGGCGCTGCCTCAGAGATGGCTGATAGGTGAGGAGCGGGCAGGCTGCACAACGCTGATAAGCTAAGTCTGACCAATCTCCGGGTCCGGTTTGATTCCAGGGCTTTCTGTGTGGAGCCGAACGATATCTTAGCCCACCAAACATCGACCTGTGTGACGACGGACGGCCCCCCCCGCTGTGTCTCCGGGTCAACAGCTTCCATCTTTCTGCTCGGCTGCCTTTACTAGGGTTGTCAAAAGTATCAATACTCAAAAAAGTATCGATACTAAAATGTTAATTCAACTCTATCCATAATATTATGTTAAAATAGTGTAATGTTAAATAGGTTTGTAGAATATGTCCAAACAATTTTAACCAAAAAATATTTATTTTTCACAATTTTGAAGGCTGTAGGGTAAGGGTTAGGGTTAGGATTAGGGATATTAATGTGGGCCACCAGTCACAATAACATCAGTTACAGGTCAGTTTGAAATGAGAGACACTAACCTGTCAAAATTCAGTTAAATTTTGGGGTCTGTGTTTTATCGTGACAACCCTAGCCTTTACGACGTGCAGCTATCGGGGATCTTTGAGCCTTCAGGGCTGCCTTGTTTTCTGGTCCGTGACCATGATGCATGCGCTCATACTGAAGGAGGCTTTTTAATCTGTGCAAAGATCGCAATCTGGGGTGTTTAATCGTTTAAAAACCGAAGCTTTTTGGTTCAAGTGCGGGTCAACAATGTTGCAGGGTGCCTTTGTACATCTTTCCAAATTAAATATCGATCGTACCTGCCTCACGCAAATGATTACGTGCAAAGATATTTAAATCTTTGCCCGTAAAATGAGCTCCGTTCTTCCTCAGGATGAGGAGAAAAGTCTGCTAAATGTTGTGTTTCAGTGCATGAACAACTTTGGACTGGAGGACGATTTGAAAAGTATTCCACAAACTAAAGATATCATGAGTCCAAACAATACTTTTGATGATAAATGAAACAAAAATGGATGGATGGAAGCTCATCCTATGTCTCTAACTTGTTGTTAACCTGTTAAAAAGTTGAACCAAGCTGGAAACGGCTGATCTGAGGCGGGTTTTGCCAGGAAATGGTCGCCATTTCCAGATGAAACAAAGCTTCTGTGTTCATGAATGAGTGGCTGAGCACCAGAGGAGTTTATCTCCGACCTTGGCAGGAGGTTGATCATCTTTCTAACGGCTATGCTAATGACGGTGCACCCCCACCCAGAGCTCCATCAACTCATGAAGGACTCTCAAAGGGTCCTTACACACAAATTGGGGGTGTGTGTGGAATTTTTTTTATCTGTAATCAGCCGCCGAGATGTAGCATGTGTTTTTTGAGTCTGTGGAGTTCTGATTGTGTTTTCACCCCCTTTATCTCCCCTTCTGCCCCCCCATTCCACCCATTCCCTGCACAGGAACAATTTGAGTGGCTCTCCACTGAGCTCATGCATCTGAATCCATCACAGTCCATTAACAAACAGCCACAGCAGGGATGTAATTGTGATTTAATAGCCTGATACAAAAGACCAAATGGAAGTTTGATTAGGTAGGTGATCATTAACTGTGAGCCCGTCTTTAAGACGTGCACAAACAGGCTGGTGCATGACAAATGATCCCCCCTTAATGCAGCATTTCCTTCTGTTTGCTAAAACATGGAAGAAGGAGTGCCCTTTCCCTCACAGCTCATCCGGGGAAAAAAACAACAACATGTCTTGGATTAAATATATAATTTAAAGCAAATCGAGTTGTAGCGCCACTAAACAGACGCACCACGGGGCTCCAGCGGGAGCGGCATGAAGCCCAAAGCCTCTTTGGCTCAATGTAGCATCAATGGCACAGCATGGGGGAGGGGGGGGGGGTCTGTGGGGGGGGGGGGGGACTCATCCCGAGCTGGTTGATGCTAATCAGGGCAGGTGGGACTCCCCTGTGCACTTTTATTCTTATGTTGAAGCAAACAGGCTTTGCTCTTTGTCCCTTTTTACACGCACAGACACAATATCTGAGCGGCTCTAGTTTCTCTAATCTTCAGGTGATGCTCGGCTGTAAATCAGCTGACACACACACACACACACACTTGCTGCAGCTCTCTGGGAACGGCTGGGATTTTCATAAGCTCTGACCCGAATGTGAGGCCAAGTGCCGAGTCTGGGAGGTTCAGACGGCTGAGGTTAAGGTCTGTTAAAACACTGATTTACCTCAAACAAAAGCAGGCCACAGCTCCAGCACAAAGCAGGCATTTGACCACCACTGCAGGAATTAAAATCCTGGAAATCCATAGTTTCCCTGCTCGTATGTAAAGGCTCTGACAATGTTCAAGCCCTCTCTAGCATTTCATGCTAAACAATACACAAAACATTAAATATACAGTCTGCAAATGTTTAAAACCACTTTACAATACATCCATCTTAGACTGTAAACCACCCACATGGTGCTAACTATCAAGTATTTTCTCCAAATCAAACATGTCAGTCAACACTCCTTTTTTAATCAAACAAAATCGATGGCGGCCGAACAGATGACGGCGCCTCTGGACGACTCTTTGAAGAAGGTGGCATCAACAAACAGCTCTGAAATCAGAGCAAAGCCGACTACAGTCTCTGTTGTCCCAAAGTAAACAGAGTCGGCCTCAGATCCTCGACAGGAGCCGAGCTTCCTGCAAAGAACCAACAGGCTGGCAAACAGAGCCCAGCTCAGCGAAGACGCCAAATCCCACACTGAATATTAAATAAGTGTCTCTTCTTAGCAGGTCCAGTTGAAGCCCACCAGCTCTGAGAAGACAGCAACATGTGGCCTTATGTGTAGGTTACTCACAGACTCCTACATTTAAAGAAGCAGGTGAAAAACAAGGCAAGACAACCCCAGCTCACAATACAAAAAAACTAACTGATTCTTGAGATTTTTGAGATTTTATTTCTCTGTGTAAGTTTTCTTCCTTTTAGATATTCAAATTCCTCAGCCTCATTTGTAAAAATAATCTAAATATGCCTATTTCCTTTGAAAAATGCCTTTTATCTCCCACCTAATACATGCACTGTAGATTTGTGCTTACACGTGTGTCCGATTCCTGTCTTTGTGATGGCAAACATGGCCGATAAAGCTGACTGTGAAGGGTGAGGACCCCTAATGTCATCACATTACAAGAGATTTTGCATATTATATATTAATGAGAGCTAAAAGAGGGATTTCATTTAGCACCAATGGGGCTCAAAATGAAATCATCCAGAAGACTGTGTAGACAATATGTTTGCAATGAAGGACATCCATGTTCAGACATGTGTTGAAGGGTTTAACATTAGGCCCCAAACCAAAAGGGCCCTGGCAGCAGCAGATGGCAAAGGGGAGATGCAGGGGTCAGTGGTCTGGATGTGGCCCACAGTGAGGCTGGAACATATGGCAAACCAGATTGGGAAGGAGAATAGAGAAAATGCTGGAGAGAACTGGAGGAATCCTGGTTGAACAGCACCGAAAAGCGAATCTGCTCCACGGAGAACAGAAAATAAACGAGGCATTTGAGTTTTAAAAGCAAAACAATATCGGCTTTATGGTCCCAGGAAAATCCACCGAAAAAGCCCAATAAAACATGAGTCAGGACATTTTTCTGCACAGAAAAACTCCAACGAGGAGCATGAGAAGGTTTTCTGTTGTTCCCACAGTCCTGCTCCAAACATTTCACCTCAAAGCAGAAGGCACCCGACCAACAGGCTTTCAGTTTGGCTGAAATACGAGCTGACTGGCGGCAGAAGCACAAACAGCCTTTTAACGAGGAAATTTTCCAAAACACACCACAAAGCCACACACAAAGCAGCTGATCTCCTTTTGAAACGGTTACATTTGTGTACTGACAATATGGATTTAAAAACGCAAGCAAAATAAGAGCAAAGTTTGTGTGTTTGCTTCAGAACTGCAGGATGTGCTGAATGATGCCCTGAACATTAGCAAACTTTAAAGAAGAAAACACATGAAACAAATAACGGTCTCCTTGGAGGCAGAAACAGCTCATCACTAACTAAATCCACCTGTAAAAAGTCTGTATCAAACATTATGGCGAAAGTGAGGCTTTTTAAAGAAATGTTTGTGTGTTTAAATGCTTATTATCTGGAAGTGAAGAGCAAGTAAATGCCAGGAAGTTTCTGGCAGCAGGAGGTAGACCAGAAAATGTTTGACAACTTTTTGATTTCCTCTCGGAGACGAGATTGTTCTTAATTTTATCTCTTTTCCAAGTTTAAGCCAGCAGCTCGCCATAAAACAGCTGATGCTATGTTGCCTAACAGTCAAATGTTTTTCAAATAACCACCTTACTGCTTACTCGTGTGACCTTAATCTGAGTTTGGTGAAATTAGAGCATTAATGGGAAAACAATAACAGTAAATAGAGGGAGAACACCACTTAAATATGGTCTGTAAAAAACAATAAAACATGATCTTCAAGTTCAAGAAAAGGATAACTCACCATGGTCAGACCGTGGAGACAGAATCTTACAAATGGGCAGCAACAAATTAAATACTGAGTCTAAAACAAATACCAAATTCTAATGAGAAGTGTGTGTTGTACAATTTACCTGCACAGGTGCAAATGCCTCCTCCCTTTAGCGATAAATACTTTGAAAAGTGGAATTACATTTTAAAACTGCCTGAACTGTTTCAGCTGCCGCATCTCCCTGCCGCTCTGCTGACCTGACAGAAGGGAAACAAATGCTGATGAGATGAGATGTTTTTCTATACTGAGTTAGAATTTATAGCTCATTTTGACTCTGTCCCCCCACAGACTCCTATTAAAGGAAGAGGCTAAGACCTGCCTCTCACCTGGCTCGGCCTGTTCTGCTCCTCTGAGGACACAATGTGCATAAGAAGAGAGACAAAAACATTATTCCAACAGAAAATAATCAAAGCAAAACATCTGTTGTGTTATTTGTCGAAAACACACACTTCTGCTGGAAATTAAAAGGATTTTGAAAACTCAAAGACCCTAAAAAGGAGCACGGAAGAAGTATTTTGAGTCATTTGCTTGGATGATTTTTGCCATTCAAAAAGCCCATTTTCTAAATCCAGTTCAGTGTTGTTTGGGGGCTCATAGGGCAGGGGATGGGGTGCTGTGCGGACAGATTAATGCTCCATCACTGGGTCACCAAACATTCATGTTTCTGCAGGATGGGAGGAAGTTAACAGAATATGAACAACTTCTTATAGCATGCTGTGGGCTGGATGTTAGCTCCACGTTGACATTGAAATAATCAAAATACCTAATAGATATGCTTAATGTCTGGTTACGGGCTTAATGATTACTCATGATGATGTTACAGGCTGAATTAACTTTGAAAAGACACCATCGAAGAAGAGCGAGAAAACAAGATGGCGTCCAAACAAACAGACGCGTGACGTCACCTTCGTCCGTTTGTGTTTGTGTCAGACAAACTTATATAAAGTTATTGGTGTTTAACGGCACAGCTACTGTCTACTTTGTCAAATAAACTCATATTTACAGAGATGGCAGCACGGTTACGCAGGGACATCTATACGTTACGAAACTGACGTTTTTCACTTTATTTTCACTTGAAGCCGGATCCGTCATCTTAGCTCAACCACCATTTTCTAATCAGTTGGGTTAAAGGTTTCAGTCGTTTCAAACTAAATCGATGGTCAGAAACACTAAGGGACCCATTCAGCAGAAGCTAACCCTTATTTAAACTGTTTTATTGCGTTAAAGTTGAGATATACTACACTTTTCTCACCTGTGGACAGTTTGGACGGAAGCTGGATTAAACCAAATCCAGAAAAATGGGGGTGCAGGCGTTCATAAATCTTTTTTTTATTATAATAAAACACCTTTTCCGTTGCTAAACATTATAAATATTCTTAACATTGGCTGATGAGAAAATTACAATTGTTACCTTTTAATTTGAAATATATTTGAGCTATTTGGGCCATTCAACTTGATGAGAACACGTAAAATTTGATTAAAAGAAGTAGCCAATCCGAATTGACCGTGTGAGTTGATCAGTCACAAAGAAAACAGGATTCACAAGTATCACAAGTATTTAACCACCAAAGATACAATTATCCAGGCCTATTTATACCTTTAATAACGATCTGTCATGCATGTCATTTAAAAAATTTTAGTGAAAGTCATAGATTTCCAAACGTCTGACATTTTTTACATAATTGGATTTGGCCATGATAATTAAAGCTCTTCACAACAACACGGTTGTCATAAAAGTCCTAAACAGTGGTGTAATTTGGTCCCAATCAACTGAACTATTTCAGCCTTAGGGTTTTCTTTCAGTTTCTGTAAATGGCTTCAAATGAGGTTAATTGAATTAAGTTTAAAAGTTCAGAGTAACACTCTCAATTCTGGCACACAGTTACTTTCCAGAGTTTAAGCCCTCAGTTTCTCCCGTTCATTCATAATGAACTAAAACATTGTCATCAGGCCAAAGCCGCAGGGAACACTTCGTTCTCTTCATCCTCTTTTCTCAAGACCTCCAGGCTGAGTCCAACACCGGCTTTTTTCTGTTATAAAGCAGAAAACGCGCCCATTGTTTCACATTCGGGCGTCTCTACATTACAGCTGTGCATGACTGATTGTCTGAGGCAGGAGGATAGAGGAGGAAACAATGAGGCACCAGTTTAGAGCTATTGATCTACACACTCCCTGTTTGTGTCCGACCCAGATGGTCCTGCAGGAAAATAGAGAAACCAAGACGAGGGGGTCGTCACGGAGACACCAACAGCAGATTTAAAATGCAGCAGGCTGTGGGAACCTCAGCTTCAACTTTAATCAGATTCATATAAAATAGCCCATTGCCCGTACATTAAGCAATATGGAAGTGATAAGTTATCAATCCTTCACAATCAAGTTGCAGTTTTTTGCCATAACGGTTCATCTAAACAATTCTATTTCTCAATAAGGATGAAAAAAGAAGCATATTTGGTCCAAGAAAGATGGTGATTGACAGAGCTCCCTCTCTATAAGCCTGTTACTGCTGACAGATTTGGAAATTTATTCTGTTTTGTACTGAGGAGTGGGAAAAGGATCTTTCGCTTCATATTAAAACAATTTGTCAAAACTATTCGTGTATGACAGGAGCTGTAAAAAGCACTTTGGATAATTCAGTTCAAAATCACATCAGCCAACAGAAGAACTATAACTTGGGCTTTCTGTGCCTTTAAAGTAAGACAAATGACCAATGAAGAGCCTTGCGGCTGCACTCTGAAGGCCCCGTTTTGTCACCTGTCAGATTAAAGGGAATGAGGCAAACAAAAATATGTGTCATCTGGATTCACTTTTCTTCATTTTCCGCAAAAAAGCTACAGCACAAAATTTTTACAGGTTTCACGTTTCTTTAATTAAAATACTTCCTCTTTGTATGCCGACATTGATGTATCCCTGAGAGTGGAAATCTAAATTTTAGAACTGAACAAGCTCAGCCAAATTCATTACAGGGCCAAATGTAGTTGTCTCTATACATATGTTGTCTGTCCTTGGTATTTTCTTACTATTTACTCAGACATTTTGTCCTATTTCAAGCCTTAAAAGGCTAAAAAAAAAGTTTAAAATGTTTTTTTTTTCACCTTTTTGATCAAATTACAAATACATGAATTTGTAACAAACATTTATTTTACTAATTTATTTATTCATTTTTGGAGACAAAAAAGCCAAAGCTCTGTTAGAAGTTGCATTTCTTTGTTCCACCTTCCAGTCGGTTTGTTTCCAACACATTAGGACAAAGTTTACCTTCATTTTTGGAATGGATGCTGTGACAAAGCTCATTTACACTCATTTCTACCTCATTTGGGCGTAAAATAGCAGGAATTTATCAATCATTTTGACATAATTTTGGATCACGGCTTAAGAAACATTTGAAAACAAAGTCTGGATGGTTGAAGAGTTTGGCCTTCAACCATTCCCACCAACACCTTCGGAACTCCTATATTTTCTTAGGGGTCTTCATTTTCACGTTGTATTTATATTTATATTCTTATACTTTGCCTGTTTTTTTGTTTCATTTTGCTCTCTTTGTGTCACTTTTGGCCCTGTAAGCTGCTGGTAACCTCAATTTCCTGAGGGAGTCTTCCCAAGGGATCAATAAAGTACAGTCTAAGTCTAAGTCTAAGTCTAAGTCTACCTTTCAGCCACCAACAACATGGCTGCAAACCCCAAGAGCACAGCCTTCTCAGACCCGTTTCAGCACATCTGCAGAGCATGAGCTCACTTTGCTCATTTATACACAACATGTCGGAGCAAAATGAAGCATGGTGGACACACACAGCACAGGCCGGGTGGACTGCAGCCCTGAAAAAGGCCGCATTGCTTGCCAGGTCAGTCCACCCACAGGGAGTGGGGCTGTGGAGGGATTCCTTTCTTATTACACTATCTGGGTCAGGTTAAGTACCGTTAAAATCAGCGCTGTGAAAAAGACTTAATGTTCAATGTAATGTTGCATGAATGGGCCAGAGTGGGCTTATTTGACATCGGATTATGTCTGTTTTGTTATGTTTTTTGCCCAAAACCTGCCAAAAGTTACTGTATCACTGATATAATTAACGTATAATAACATATCAGTTAGATAAATGTCATTTATCATTAAGAAAATCGAGGAGTAGTTTTTAAGGAACAAATCAATGTTGAAAAATTAGAAAACGGTTACATTTGAAATGAAGACCTGCCTCAAAAAGTTTTCTTTTCTGTATAAACACTGGGTAGAAATATTGGATTGTAGCAGCTATGTGACATTATGGTTTTATGCTGCTGTAACAATAAATATAGCAATTTTAAACAATTTGGGACTGGTGAATTTCATGTATGTAAACCAGCTATTAGCTTAACCTATTTTTTAAAGTGTTTATTTATCGTTTTATAACTACAGAACTGAAATATTTTCATTGAAAAGTGTATAATTACCTTTCAGACCGAGCTCAGTTGAGCTAGCTTGCTGAATTATTCATTTATTCTTTTAGCTAAATGATTCCTACGTCATGCAGATGTGATTTAGTTAAGAGCAGAGCATAAACATTATAGATATTGTCCTTTCTTAGAGCCCTGTAGCACTTTGAGAAAGGACTTTATGGACTTTAGTGCAAGCTTCAGATTCTCAAAGAAAGCCAGAGCTAACCAAAAAAGAGCAGCACTGGAATCAGTCAAGCTGAAGCTTCATTTCAGCTCCAGGCTCCTAAAATCTGGATCAGACTTCCTGAAGATGTGAAAAAGAACTCAACTCTGAATGTTTAAATCCAGGCTGAAAACACTTCTGTTTAACTTTGCAGATGGAAATTTAATGTATTTTATCTGCACCCTTCACTTTTCATCTGTCAAATTTTTTACCATTTTTTATTATTTTTTTATTTTTTTCTGCTTTTAAATTCTATGTGAAGCACTTTGAATTGTCTTGAACGCGAAATGTGCTTTATAAAATAAACTTGCCTTGCCTTTCTCTAACAGAACTCAGCATTAAGGCATTTGAGGAGCTTTAATGTGACCGACTGACCACCATTCCTCTGAGTGGCAACCCACTTTTCCTGGCTCCAGCTGTAACCGAACATCTGCAGCATCTGATGGTAAATTCACTGTATTCTTAAAGGGAAGTTAAACGCCCAAAGTGACCAACTATGTGTTTGAAATCCTTGGGAAAAACATCTTTTCAAACTTGGCTTAACCCTGTAATGCCAAATGTGTCATATTTGATACATACGGTTTCTGAAACAGCTTTTGCATAATTTAATGGTAAAAATTTTGCTCAAAATCCTATTGTACACAATCAGATACACCTGATAACAGGGGGCAGAAGACTACACAAAAATAATCTTGACTAATCGCATAGGAATAAATTATTAATGTTAAAAATCTATTTCTGTTTTTTCTTTTTACATATTTTGTTAAAAGGCCAAATAAAGACTTAAAACCCCCCAAAAAGTAATTTTCTGTTTAGTTTTATTCTTGGAACAGGCTTTAAAGGGTTAAATGGAATACTTGTGTGTGTTACCTGGGACATTTGTGCTCCTTTCATGGCGTACGTTTATTTTTCGGCTGACAGGCCTGTTTTCCTGCCTCTGACAGCCCCATACGTCTCCGTCCTCACGCCTGTGATGAAGTCACCGGGTGATTTATTGGCTTGCTGTGTGAAGGAAAGCAGTTTCCATGTGCGGGAGCCCCGGGGGGATCCTCCAGAACCGGTCTGCTTCTGGAGCTTTGTGTTCCACTTTGCTGCCACAAAAAGCTTTGTTTTTCTGGGATGTCAGAGCAATCAAGAGCTCGATCCAGATCGCCTCTCTCCGGAGGGGGGAGCCGGAGATATTTCCAACTGTCTGAATGTTTAAGAGGTTCCCCTTTTCGTTTATTTACTCAAGTGAAACTCTAATAACACTGGATCCACAGCCAAACATCACAAGAGCTCCTATAACTGGGATTTGTAACATTACAGTGAACTGAACAGCCCGTAGCCTCTAAAAATAATTAAAATAAATAAAAAAAAGACTTAAATAGATGTCAGCCACAAGTTTAAATAATTGTAATAAGTATTCACTCTGATTAAATACCTCCATGTATGTGATAAACCAGGTTTTTGATTTTGGGTTCTGTATAAAACTGATTAATCTCAGACTGAATTAAACTGAGTGTGTTAAACATCATGTTAATGTCCTCGTTCCATTTAAAATAAAATATTTATCACAGAGAATGTGACTCAGGGTGGGAAAAAAGTCGGTTTGTTCACAGCTGATTGGTTGTTTGGGAGGGGGGGAGTGGGGGGTAACGTTTGCCCTTTTCCAGCCCTGAAATGAACAGAAAACACAGCTCTTCAATTCAATTAGCTTTTATTCTAAAGGGAAAATATTTAATTCAATAAATATTGTGGCAACAACATCGGCAGAGACATTTTGAAAGGTGACATTCAAGAAAACAGGAGGGCACACAGGAGGGGCAGGGAGGGGGGGGGGGGGGGGTAGCTGTGGGGTTCAAACAGGAGAATTGGTCATCTTAAAAGTGCATCGATGCCTTTGAGATATCAACTGCTCAAACAAAAAAAACAAAAAACAAAAAAAGACGACTTTTCCAAAGCACAAATTCAAAAACAAAACCGACAAGATTCTTCTTTACAGATACAACAGTCCAAATGAGGCAATAAAAATCAAACAGAGGAGGCCCGATAAAAAAAAAGAAATACAATCATCCACTCCGATTTAAGGTCAGCGCAGGGCAGAAAACAGTCAAAATGGCCGCC
>JABUIW010000198.1:50763-90325 GCA_013363375.1 Menidia beryllina | reverse complement strand
AGCTCCGCTGTCATTGGCCGGCTGCTGCGCCAGAGTCATGTGACTGAACTGGGCGTTGAGGACGTCAGGCTGCAGACAGAGTTTAGCGTTACGTTCTGCTCACAACGTCCTCCCACGGAGCGACGCGGGGACAGATATTATGCTAAATCTGTCATGTGCATCAGAAGCGAACACCAGTCCAGGTCGTTTCTGACATGTTGTTGGAAAAGTCGTGCTTTTAGTCATGGATTATTCAGTGCCAACATCTGGTGATGAATTAAATATTCATGGAACTTTCCACAGGCATAATTAGCCACAGAGGCATGTCGTTCACTAAAACCAGGTCAGAAATGAGGTTAAGCGAATGCATGATCTACATTTCTGGATTTAGATGCACCTTTCCACCAAAAAAAAAAACTAACTGACGACTGGAGGAACATGAGGTCTGTTTTAAAGTATTGAAAGGGGAGATGATGACGTGCTGCATCTGAGAAAAAGTCAACTGAGGGCAGTAAAACCAATGTCAAATTTCTAACATTTCGCTATAAATAACTGTTTCTGATTAAATTCTATGAGGAGATAAACTCCAAATCATTGAGGTCTGGCAGGAGGTGGAGCAGAGCGGGAAGAATAATAACAAAAATGGAAAAAGAGGTTCTGTACCACAGTGTATTGTTGGTTAGGACAGACGGGCAGGAACTGAGAAGGAGGAAGAGGAGGAAGAGGATAGGGAACCGTTGGGCTGTGGACAGCCTCAGAGGACGGCTGGAGAGGACAGATCGGCTGAGAAGGGAAAGGAAGGAGAGATGGACAGAGGATGAGACTGGACAAAGGATTAAGCCCCTCCCATAAACAGGGTGTAAAGTGGGATGGGTTTAAGCTCCAGCACTTGTAGTTAGTTTCAGAAGAAAGTTAGAAAGGCGTGGCAGTGTGTTTTTTTAACAATGAAAGAGTACGGACCCCAGGTGGATAGAGACGGGTCCCTGAATAAATAAACTCTGCCCACTGACCTGGGAGTGGAGCGGATTGGTGGGCTGCTGCTGGGCCGCAGCAGGGAGGGGCTGCTGGGGGTTTTTCCCCTGCTGTGGCATCCTGCCGGTCGCCGGGGCGACGCCGGCCGGGTTATACACCACCGCGCTGCCATCAGGATGCATGAAAGGCTTGCCTGTTAAAATGAATTAATAAGAGATGGAAAAACAGCTGTCACGTTAATAATTCAGGTGGAAACCGTTCAGATCCACGCAAACCCTGACACGTCCAGCTTGGCCTGTGTGAGGAGAGTCAACAGGATTTAACAATCCCGGCTGTTCCGGAGCATCGGTTTGCACACCAGAACTGTGAGAAAAGGTCCGTGGTGCATATTTACAGATGCCCCCATCTGTTCCCCGCATCTTGATCAGCCCCGAGTGCAAATCTGACAGGCAAACCGAGTGCAACCAGAGGCCAAGCTGGAATTCTGTCCAAAAGTCATGAATTTTCATGAAAACAGAAGGCTACAAGGCTGTAAAACCCGCTTTGGTTTGAAGCTGCTCAGGGCGGCTGCCCACCTGTGTGAGGATTGACCAGAACGCTGCCAGGCGGAATCCCTGAGGCTTCGAGGGGCAACAGGTAAAAGTTGGCGACGTCGGGGGGGGCGGCTGAGTGCTGAGAGGGGAGGCTCTTGGTCATCTCGGGGTGCGCGGGGCCCCGGGAGTCCTGGAGCAGCAGGGGGGGGGGCGGGCATGTTGGACCGGGCTGAAACTGGGAGGGGCAGCTGGAGGCGGGACAGCGAACCGGACGAGGACCCGACGCTGCTGCAGGACTCTGAGCCTGAGGAGAAAACACAGCGCCGTCCAGACAGTCATTACCCAGAAAGAGCCCAAAACAGACAGAGAATCCATCAGGAACCGTCGCAGCTCCTGGCTTGTTAGACATTCACATGGGCGGAAAGAGCCAGAGGCCATAATGAGGCAGAGTCTGGAGCTGATAATGCAGCTTCTCTTTGGGCTGCGTCCCATTCTGGCCTCTTTAGGCGACTGCTGATGAAGAAACTGCTCCCTCTGCACCGTGTGCGATAGATCTCTGCCCGTATAATGAACAAATGTCAGACAAAATGGTGACTGATCCTCCCTTTGTTTCAGGCAGGATGCAATCTGGTACTCAGCACTTTAGGGGGGCGAGTTTAATACCGTTTAAATTAGACTTGGAGGAGTTCTCAGTTAACAACTTAGATTTGTTTTTTCAAGGAAGTTTAAGAACAGTAATCAGAGTTTATGGACATTTAGGTGTCAGGAATATGGGCCACATGGAACACTTAAGAAAAATGATAATGTCTAAAATCTGCATTCTTTTTTAGTGTTTGATTAAAACATTACAAGAAAGTTTTGCTGCTTAAAGACAAAATATAAATATTTCAATCCAGTGGTTTTCCTAAGCAGTTCTGCAGGCTTCCTGAGGGAAATGCAGAATTTTTCTTTGCTAGCCACCTAGGGACTGAGCTATGAATTATTCAGGCTGATAATAGGCCCCCTGACTCAAAGGATGAGCCAGTGATGAGTCTACGTAGTAAAGAAGCAGATCAAATAGGATCTTTAGGCTCTTTGTTACAGCAGCCTGTCACTCGTCATTTGTTCCTTAAAGAAAGGACACAGAGCTGGTTTGAGAGGCTTCAGTGATGGAGAATTAAGGAGCTCAGAATAAGGGATTCACTTAAGAGTTGAGTAATCTCACGTTCTGCATTTCGACTCAAGTGATTTTCTTTGGACATATATGAAGAATTAATGGGTAGATGTGGAGTTTTGAACATATACCAAGCTGAGAGAGAAATCTTTCATTTCCACAGATGGTGTGGGAAATAAACCTAATTTGGCCTGTTTTAACTTAGGTTTCTCCAGTTGTTCAGAGGGAAAACTGGCCAGTTTCTGAAATTAAACTGAGGCTGGTCAGCCACTTTGTGAACAAGATAAAAAAAATAAAAAAAACTTTTAGGTTGCTGCTGCAGCAGCCTATCCTTTAAGGATACAGAAAAAGTTTATTGGGGAAAATAGGAAAAATAAAACGTCAACATAAATGGCAGCAGGGTGCGCAGAGGCCAACAAAAAAGTTCTACCTTCGGGATCTTTGGTAATAAAGAAAACAAGCCCACAATGCGGAGTATCTAATCTCACCCCATCAAGTCCCAAATAAATCATATTGTGGAGTAAGCAACCCAGCTTCTCTGAGAGCGAATACATAATGCAGCCAGTCCTCACTGTTAGCTTTTATTCTTCTGCTGCTACAACACATTTAGAGCCTCTTCCATTTCCAGGCAGCTGTATGGTAATTACTCCTGACAGCTGTCCAGCTTCAGGCTGTCAACAACTGCAGGACAACAACTGTTTGCTCAGACAAGGACTCTGGTGCTTCGGATGCCAGAGATTGTGCTAAACGCCAGTCTCTGTCCCTTATTTACTTTCTAATTTGTGATTTTTCCTTCTCATTCTGCCGGGTTTCACTCGTGTGAGTGGCTAAATTCAATAATCACCTGTTAATGAGACTAATCCTTCCATCTGCATTCAGACTGGCGTGTGCTTTAGCAGCATGTGAGCTAGCTCTGCCTGTAGGACACGTTTGAGACGGCTCTGGAGGACAGCGAGCAGAGTCCAAACACTCGCTCTGCAAGCTGCTTTAATGATCTCTGCCGGGTCTCTTGCCTGTTTTGGACAGCCTGCCGGTGCTCTTGCTGCTGGCCGTGCTGTCCCCTCGGACCAGGCCGGGGGAGATGCCGCTGAAGCTGCTGGCCTTGGTGATGGCGGGGCGCGGGGCCAGCCGGTTGGAGCTGTCGGAGCTGTCCGTGCTGCTCCACGGCCGCGGCTCGCCGTGGCGGGGCAGCGTGTCTGTCTCCGAGCTGCTCTGCCGGCTGGGGCCCGACTGACCAGCTCGTAACCTTTTTAAAGCAGAATAAAGATTCAGTTTTGACTTCTTAAGGTTCGGAGGCAGACTGTGCTTATTTTGTAACGTTAAACTATTCCATTTCTGGTATGAAAAGTGTGCAACAAGAGGGAGTCAGGGAAGCAAATCCTCCTTTACAGACACCTTCCCGAGCAACAGAAACAAATCCTCAGATCAGCAACAGTGCTCCTGAGCGAGCCGATTAAGACAGACAGCAATTCAGAGGAATTTCTCAGCCTCTAATGGGAGAGTGACAGGGGCGGACCCACCTGAACATTTGCCGCCTCTGTTGAGTGCTCATGCATGCGTCTCCATCCTGTGCACTGAAGGGAGGGGAGAGGTGTCAGAGAGCAGGCTGACAAAATGAGATATCTAACATTTTCAGAGATGGCAGGGATGACTAATTACAGCTCTGACAGGAAAACTGTAAAAGCGAGAATCATTCTGGACAGCATCGGTAACATTTTAAAGGCTGAATTCATCGCCTCTTAATGCAGCCTGAAGCTGTCTGGGATCCAAATATGAACGCTTACCTTCTTTCTAATATGAAGTGATCTCCCTGAGGGTTAAAAACACAGATCAGAAAACAGATATTAGGTAATTAATCACTTTAAATGCTCCCACATTACGTTTATTGCTCAAATCTATAAAGTGGCCAACAGAGGCATCCTTTTCTACAGATTCATATAGGCAGCGTTAGTAAGAGCTAGCAGGAGATCTACCGAATTTGCACATGAATAGCCATGACAAAGATTTGTGAAACATGCCCCCCACCCCCACACTCCGCCTACACAAACAGCTCTCACATCATGTGCAAAAATCCTTTCTCTGGCTCGTTGGTACTCCTCCTCCCTCTCCTCCATCGATTTGCTCCTCTTGTCAGCTTTCAAACGCATTCGAATCTGGCAAGGACACGCACACACACCAACTTTGCTTTAGCGGCTACGTCAGGGATGCCAGATTGTCCCACCGCTCTCCCCAACGTGTCAGAAATGAAAGTGACAGCTTGGTGAAGAGAGAAAACATTTTTTAAAGCAGAAAAAATAAAAAAAACACCTACTGTGCTGTCTTCGCGATCAAAGCTGGAGTTGTCTCGTTTGAGAATGTAACGTTTCTGGAAATCGTCCGTCCTGTCGTCCTTGATGTGCTCCGAGAATTTCTGATCGGGTCTGTTTGTGACGAGGGAGGGGTTGACAAGTTTTAGAGGTGGCTTAATGTAATGCAGATTCTGACAGCAACAGATGTTAGCCGAGGGACGTGTCAGAAAGCGACTTCTGTCGACTGCCTGCAACAAGCTTATGTTGCAGAAAGCTCCGACCAATTAAGCTCCCCCCCCCCCAAAAGAAACAGGCTCACATTCTGGTGTTGGTGGTTTTGTTGATCACCACTGATTTTCCGCTGGGGTCCACGTTGTGGTCCATGCCGAAGTAGGCCGCCACCCGGTGCAGCAGCATTCGGTGGTAGGATGTCATGGGGGGGAACTTCCTCTTTTGGCTTCTACAAACGGACCGCAGGTGGGGGGGGGGATGGGGGGGGGGAGGGCTCAATTACCACAACTCATAATCATCTCATGTCCACCAAGAAAATCTGCAAGCGCTCTAAAGTTTGCTCTGGAAATGTTTCAAGTGGCTTCTGGTAATCAAAGCGCTGATTAATTTTAGACTCTTCATTAGCGATACTGATCCAGATGGGACATTTCCCAAGTGTGCTGTGAAGGGATGACATTGAAACGAAACAGGCGAGCGAATGGAGAGCTCAGATCGTGTTTGGAAGACCAGAGCTGGAGACGGCCCACGCAAACAGCCACATCTCACACAGCTGATCAACAGATGCTCGTCTTAATTGTGCCACAATAACTTGATCCTGCTCTTGGCAGCTGTGAATATCAAATTTGGACGAGTGTCCACTTTATATCAGAGTTCGACTTTAATTCATGTTCGAATGAACGTCTTACTCATTATTGCTGATGAAATCCAAGATGTCCTGTTCCAGCTTCAGCAGCATGATTCGATCCCTGTAGGAAAAAGAGAAAACTCCAGGTGATGAATAATCGAGGCCTCAGATCATCAGATTCACACCGATTTAATCCGTTAACTGTAAACACGGAGCAGCTGCTCTTCTTTCTCCACAGATAAGATTAGAAATGTGGAGGGGACTTCAATAAAATCACCCAGCTGGGCAAGTTGAGCATAAATATATTAGAATTTTTCAATTATAAAATACACATAAATGTGAGTTCTAAACTCATTCTTTTGTGTTGCTTTGTACAATGATAGAAGATCTGTGTTTTCTTTAAATAAATAAATCACAAAAAGGGGAAAGATTTAATATAAACAAGTAGTTACTCTCCAATCCAAAGACAAATCCAGTTAAATGTACTATTAATAATAATGTAATAATAATAAAGTGTATCAATAATTATGATAATAATATATATAACATTACCAGCATCTAGTAAATCAAGTCTTATTGAAAAAAGATAAACATATCAAATATTGTACATGTATTAAGAGCTTATAAAAAAAAAAGTAGTTCTGAGGTTTTTGTTTGAAAAAAAAAAAAGGTGGGCTCACTATCATGATTAACAAAGCTTTGTAGAAACCTCTGAGACTTTTCAGAGATAATTGGATTGTTTTATTCATTCATGCTGAACTGTGGGGGACCGTCGCTCTCAGAAGTTTATTTCTTTAGGCGTGTTGTGGCCGATCAAAGCGTTTCGTTTTAGTAATTGTTTTTGTGAGTTTGTCCTACAAAATGTGCAGAAAGAAAATCTACATAAAACAAATCTGAATTTTAGGTTAAAAAAATCCCTCCCGATTATCCTTGCTGGCCCCCTAAAAGCTTCAAACTGAAGCATGCCGGCTCACCTGGGGTTGCCTTTCAGTGTGTTGACCAGGAATTCGTGGAGGTCTATGCCTGTTGAATCTGTGTAGTCTTGGCTGGAATCTAATAAAAACACACATCCCGATCAATAAAAAAACGGTTAAACTCGAGCCTTTTGGAGTCTCTGTTCCACTCCGCTAACTACACAAATGAATCACTACCTAACACCTAATAAGGGATTGATGTGGTCTGCCTGAGAAACAAAGAGCTGGTCAGCAAACAGCAACAAAAGCAGAGCTGCAGCCCCTCTGTGGGGCCCTGCTTTCTATAATTGGAGGCTGCTCCACAGAGGGAAGCGGACACCTTCATAAGCCTGCGGGAATCCATGCAATTTCTTCGCACCTTGAGCTTTTCGCAATTAACTGAATCACGCCAATTATCAGCCCATAATGAGACATCGTCTCAAACGGAGAAGTGCTTTTGGACAAACCGGAGGACACGGAGCTGAAAAGAAATGTTTGGGGCTGGGTATCCCTCCTGACAGGGAGAAGGATATAATTATTAGGGGGCAGTCATTTGCCTGTGTGACACGGAGAGCTAGAAAATTTGGCTTCATTTCAATACTTAGCTTCCAGAAAATGTGAAAAACAATTCCACGTTTTAAGGAGCCTGAGGTATGAATAGAAATGTTTCAGCTCTGATGATCTGAAATCAATCTTATTGGCTTTTTCTGTAGGTTCTTAACAACTACACAGTGAATTGAAAGACATTTAGGATTGATTTAAGATCCTTTCCTCTACAAAAGTAGTAAAATTCATCAGTTTTTGCAGAATATTCTTGATAAATGCAGCCTCTATTTTGTGATGATTTATGAACGCATAAATATACAATTAATGGTCAAGAATCTAGCTAAACTTTGCATCCAGGAGTGAAATATTTCTCACCTCTCGACAGCATTTTCCTGGGCGCTTTCTCAGGTTTGTCCACCTTGTCACAGCCGCCCTCTTTCTCAGCCTGGTCCTTGGTGCCACGTTCCTCGTTTTCAAAGGCCGGGGGGAGGAATCCATCCTGTTGAGGGGGGGACAACTGAAGTAAAATCCACAAATGCAGTGGGTATGTTTCTGAAACACTTCATAACGACGTCCATTTTACATCCGATTTGATTTGACCTTCCTCGGAGATGCAAAATATCTCACGTATCGAAGCAAAGTCATTTCACAGGACGGTAAAAAGCTAAATGTGACCTGTGTCTCTTCGGTATGACAGACAAGAGACCCTAAATTAGAAAAGAGGCATCAAATATGAGGCTTTTAAGTCCATGATCTTGCCTCAGGCCCTGGGTTAATTAGACAATGGCTTCTGCAATAGAGGCCACAGCAAGACACTTAATAAACTCTCCTGGTTTATCACAGAGACCAGTTTCCTTGCCGGTAATAATGCGCCTGCGTCCATGAATTCCAAATCACTATGGCAATTAATCTTCCAGATTAGCTTGTTTTTATTAAGCCACCTGAATAAAACATGAATCTAAGCCTAAAATTAAACAACACAGCACATTTCATTCCATTAAATTCAACACAATGAGGGAGTTTGCAGTAATCCTCCGCCAACTGTACAAAAAAAGAAGCTGCAATCTGGCTGGAAGACTGTGGATCTTTGGGTAAAATCTATTAAACATCGCCTTGGTTTGACAGTGTTGCTCACACACACACACACACATTTGCACACTCCCTCAGCTGTATCTGATTTGCTTTTCAGGCAATTCTACAAAGGCTGGAAGCAAAGCTGAACAGTGGTGAGGGGTTACGACTGCACTGCACTCTAAGTGGATTAAACACAAGTCTGGGAAGCCAACATCAGACAATCTACGAGTGTGTGTGAGTGTGTGTGTGTGAGTGTGTGTGTGGGAGAGAAAAGAAGTGACCTAGCGGTGGGAGAGCGGCTCATAACCGTTAAAGGTCACAAGTTTGATCCCTGTAACAGCTGTGGAGTAAGATAATGAGATGCTGCGCTTCCCTTCATGTGAAGACGTTCCCGACGTGTGTGTGAAAATGTGAGATGCAAATGAGAGACGTGACCGTCTAATTGCCCGAGTGAGGCGAAAGCGAAAGGGAGTCCAGGACCGTGTGTTGTTTGTGTCAAAGCTAAAGCTTGCTGCCTCTCTTCAGGCTGGGAGCGCCGATGTTCCCTGGGCATGGCGGGGGAACCGGCGGGTTGGTGTGCAGCTGTTACCAGGCGCCTCATTTGTTCCCTGACACCCATTTACCTCAAGATAAAGGCAAAACAGCGGGAAAATGATGGTCTTGTGAATATGTAATGAGCACGCTGTCAGTCTAAAACAAAAAAGGTACGGCACCTATTCAAAGGCCCGAGGCTGCGGGGCACGGGCTGGAAGTGACTGGCAGATGTAGCTTCTCAGGCAGCTAAGGATTGGACGGCATACAGATCCATGCAGCCTTTGTTAATCCTTAAAGCCTGACAGCACAGACAGTAATGTGACACACCGAACAAAGGGACGCGCACAGATTTGGTGATCATGAAAGTTTGAGTGAGAATCGGAGCGTGCTCAGCTCCGCCTGGTTTTCCTTTCCTTCCATCTTTTTTCTCTTATTGCGTTAGCTCACCCCTCAAGGTTAGTTTGCCACAGAAGGAGTTTCAACTCCGGGGCCAATATGAGAAGTGGGGAAAAATATCAGGAGTATTCAATTAGAGCGCTCCACAGCTCTCTGTAGCTGACGTGTGGAAATTGTAATTTCCCCGACATGATTGATGGCGGTAATACGGGACGTCGTGTGAGTGCAGACGACGCGAGACTGTTGTGGGAATAACACCGCCCTCTGGTTATGGAGCTGCATGCTGACTGGCTGAAAAGTCTGGAACAGATTCACCTGTGTGTGTGTGTGTGTGTGTGTGTGTGTGTGGGGCTCAGAGTGGCATGTAATGGGGAAAGTTTTAGCCTGGAGATACGGTGAAAAAGAAGCGTTGATTTAGCAAAGTAACGGCCGGCGTCCTGCTGGAGCCGCGCGCTCTTTTTCTGATGATGGGATGTTTTTGCCGGGCAGCCGCGACCAGGTATTTAATCATAGCTGTCACACAAAGACTGCTAATCAAGCATCAGAGGCCTATCTGCTCCACGGTAATGAGCCGAGATGAAGATCTGAGGGCAGCATTTTCAGCGGAACGCACCAGTGAGTCGGAGGAAAGCGCGACCGAAACACCAACAGGGTCGTGAGACGAGTCCGGAGCAACTCTGTCGGGCAGAAAATAACACCACCCAACATGGTGGTCCTCAGAAAACAGCCCAGATAACAGCCAGAGTCTACCAGCTTAAGATCAAACTAAAACATGAAGTCAAACAGCAGGAATATGGTTGAAAATGTTCAGATGATCCTGATCTGGAATGGACAGTCGGTCCGGTAGAAAAGAGGCTACAAAACAGAGGGAACAGGATAACCTGCTCAGATTCAAAGTTTGACAGTGTTACACTAATTTACGCTAATATTTCAACAAATTATGTGAAATGGGGTTAAATGCATCTTGGATGAATTTTCAAGTGTGTGTGGAATTTGAATAAAAAAAAACTAAATAAAAAAGAAATGAACTTTTGTAGTGAATGTGTCCTGACATCACTACATAACAGAACACATGATGAACACACAATGTTAAATAACAGCATTTCTACCCCAAATAAAGGTGAAAAGCCCTGTTCAAACTTCACTTGTGTGCAGTGTTATTAGCAGATCTCATTCATATTTAGTGTCAATTGAAAAATATGTCCCCACACTAGCATCAGAATGGTTCCAGCAATTATAAACATTAAGAAATGAAAAAATAATTGTGCTGGTGAATATCTAATCAAATTACTGAGAGAATAATTCATATTTTCTCCTTGAAATAACAAAGAGATTTTTTTCACATGAGACCAAAGAAGGTTTAAATGTAATTTTTAAATTAATTTGTACATAACCCTTGTTATTTTCTTAATTGTTTTTATTGATAGACAAATGCTTTAAAAGCCAGAAAAAGTATAATGTGCAGTGTAAAAAATAAGGCTTAATTAAACAAAAAAACTCAGCAAATATCAGTAAAAGTGGAGTTTGTCTGTTTTGTGGCTCGGAGAGCAGGGACTAAAACAAAACGGGATCATTTTGTTCCGGCACACAGTTGTTTAAAGCTGCCGGCTTAAATGATGACGACCAACTAGCAGCACAGACACGATGGCCGGACTGTTTACCGTTTGGACGGATGGAGACATTTTGGTGGTGGCAAGCATCCTAAAAACGTTTTCCACATCAGAGAACAACAGCAGGCACATCTCCAGAGTAAATACACTCGGGTTATTGAGGGAGATTTTTACCTGAGGTGCAGCTGAAGGCTCGGGAAAAGGGCAAGGAAAGGATTCTTCGCACACGGCCAGGCTCCGCACGAGCTTTAGCCTGGTGTTGGACTAAGTGGGGATGCAGGTAGGTGGGCACAGTTAAAAACCATGCACACACACAAATGCATCAATAGCACACATTGAAAAGCCAAAATATGACAGGAAAACAGCCAGTGAGCACCATCCAGTTGCAAGCAAAAAGGTCCAATCTTTTTTTTTTTTTTAGCTGCTCAATTCTTTGAGCGACTGAGCTTAAGAAGATTATGAAGCTGAAATTAGACTCGGAACATGTTCGGCTCTCTCGACCAAATCAAATTAGAGAAAATAAAAAAGCCTTTCCAAATATTTGCAGAGGGATCATCGATGCTTAAACAGCCCAAACCAGGTGGATGTCTGGCTCTAACTTGCGTTGCAGCCTCCACTGTCACTCATATAATGGCATCTCAACAGACTGCAGAGGATCCGTTCTGCAGCAGTGCGTACAAAGACGTCTGACAGGAAACACGTGTACCACTTCCAAGTCAATTCAGGAAACAACGACATCCAATGCACGCGAGACAGATTGAAGCATCCGTGTGCAACATGCAGACGGGAGAACCATACCTTTGAGTACTTCACAGGCTGGCCGGAGGTGGAGGGGAAAAGTGCACAGAAATAAATAAATAGAGAACAAAAAACCCCAAAAATCAGATTTGACTGATCTGATCATTTATGAGTGTTCCAAGAGAAACAAACAAGGTAGAAAACGTAGAGGTCCGATCCTCTAGGATACAACCCGAGCCTCTAAATGCGTTTGTGTGGAGCATATGCTGCTTTTCTCACACCCCAAAAACACACGCAGTGCAGAAAACAAAAGCCAGACGTTCGGCTGTGAGAGATTGGGGTCAGTTCTGAGAGCCGTTTCCAGGCCTGCGCGGCTGTCATGTGAAGCGGGAGCAGAGAGAGCCGGCCTCACGCCCAGCGGTGTGTGAGACAGCCCGGAGCCTCGGAGCTTCATGCACCGGTGGCTGTGTGTGCATGTGTGTGTAAACAGAAGGTCTCTCAGTAGCGCGCATAGCGGAGCAGGAGAGGGGACGGAGGGGAGGGAGACCTGGCTGGAACCATTTCAGGGCAAATTGTAACGGAGCCCAGTCTTCAGCTTCCTAATCCCAACATGCATCCACACACACACACACACACAGATCACACACACAGACACACACACACACCCTGTCCTTCCATGCTGTCCTCTAAAAATCAAAGGACAACCCCCCCTCCATCGCTGAGCTTTAGGGCCAAATAACACCTATAAAAAATTGAAATGGACTCCTGTTCTCCGTCTCCGCTGCCTGTGACCTGCCCACGTTTTCTATATCAGGTAATATGGAGGTGGGGGAGGGCTGGAGAGGGGGAGGAGAGGGCTGGGACTGTGAGCGCACCGCTACACCAGCTAATTGAGCGGTGTGGGGCCGGAGGGGAATGAACAATGCCGGCAGGAGATAAAGGAATGGAGAGGGGGAGAGGGAAAGGGCTGAAGTCAGCAGAAGTAGGGCGGCCAGCAGCCACCTGTCCCACCGCGGAGGGCTGGAGGCAGATGGCAGCAAAGTCAACCCGTCTTTCCTCGTCTCTGTGGCTCTATCAGGAGGCAGCGCCTGCCTCCCGCTCCTCACCCCGTTCCCCACGTCCCCCATTACTCCCACTATGAATATTTGATGGCTTAAACAGACGCCGCGACGCAGAGCCACCTCCTCGAGCAGAGAGGCTGGGGAGGGGTGTTTGCTTTCGTGTTCAGGTGTAATAATCCCACGACCAAGGCTTTAAAAAAAAAAAAAAAAAGAGAATTAGAAGCAACCTACATTCGCAGAGGTCGTGGAAAACTACTCAGCTGAGGAAACTCGACATGTCGAGTTGTTTAACTTTGAATGTCTGAATATTCTTGTGACCTTCGCCCACTTTTAGGGAGGTCTGACTCCATTATGGATTAGAAAAACTGCTAATTGTTTAACCTCTGACTGTTGACAGGCAGATTTCCCTCCTCTTCCTCTATAATCCCTCCTTCTTACAACCTCTCCGCCCACCTCTCCCTCCCCCTGCCGCCTGCGTCTTCTCCACCCTCTCCTGCTGCTCCCCCCATGCTGCTGTCATTCTGTTCCTCAGGGTAACATAGATGCAGGAAGTTGGTAGATAAGCCAGGATTTGAGCTCCGATTATCTGCCTGCCTGACTCCCCTGCTCTCTCTGCCTCCAACCACGAGGCCAGATTGGCCCGAAACCTATTTTTAGGCTCCAGCCAAAAGGGACTCGTTTTTCTTTTCTGGTTTTTGTTTCTTTGACTGCACTTTGAAATCTCTCTCTCTTTGTTAAGGTGAACACAGACCAGTCGGCACTGGTTCTACTTCCAAAACCAAATTAACTAGAGCAAATTTCCTGAAGTCCCAGAGCACAGAGTTCCAGTGACATACAGCTAATTAATTAGCAGTTTATCTGAAAGCGATCTCAGCTGTCCTACATCCCCAACTGATCCCCTCTATAACGTCTCCCGTGGAAAAAAGCTCAACACTTTCCACCACCAGGTCTTTAAAATCCGACCCTCGGCTGCTCGGTGACACCCAATCTTCCTCTGACTGACCTCAGAACTGAGCACAGGCAGAGTCAGGCCCCTCATTATTATTTCAGACTGTGCAGATTACAATTGTCAGGAATCATTTTTCTTGCTGATACTGCCAGGAAAACCGTCTCAAATGCCGCAGGTGACAGGAGATCCCCAGGGCCCTCTGACGCTTACTGAATTTTCATGGAGATGAGGCTGCTGTCAGGCGTCCCCGGCTGCCATGCGGCCACACTTACTCCCACAAAAACCCTTTCTTTTTATCGTTTTTTTTACCTGAGCGTCCTTTTTATTGCTGCTGCTCTGGCTCTGGTCAGACACTTCACACTTGGTGGCGTTGTCCTTCTCAGATGACACCGTGTCGGCGGCCTCGGAAACCTTCATCGTGTCAGTGCCCACGATATCGGACATTCTCATCGCAAAGTCTTACAGGAAGATGCAGGCAAAAACGGAGAACCTGGAAAACAGGAAGCAGCTGGGTAAGAGCCGGTTTCTTCCACCAAATCATGAAAGAGAGAGCAGCAGAGGAACACGACACAGGCTCTGAAAGTTGGGCTTATTGAGAGATTGGAATCTGGATCACAAGTGATGGCTGCGAGCTGTGTGTGGAGGCTCAGAGGTCCAGGTGATGAGGTGGCTGGGCTTCCACTAAAAACAATAAATAAAAAAGGACTTTCCTGAAAGTTTTATCACTACATGTGACATGTGTCAGTGTCCTCTACTCTGCCCTGGAGACGTCACAAGAAGAGGAGGCAGGAAAACGCAAACACAAGGCCAGCAAACAAAGACTGGAGAATACATCATAATTCAATAAATCATGATTCGTTGCCTGGATTGAGGTTTTTGGGCTGTAAAGGACTTAAATGTGATTCCAGAGTTGCAGGTCTCCATCAGGATGAAGAAGAGTGCTTTCCTTGAACAATAATGATTAAATTATTCTCAAATAGGATTGGAAACGTACACATGGTCTGGTAAAACTCTGCTCCTTTTTAATCTAACAGTCCAAAGTATTTTTTCAGGGTATTTCTTTCATAATTGGCTTGAAGAAGACAAATGTTCTCATGTGACAGTCAATTTAAAAACAAAAATAATAATATCTAAAAATAAGATTAGGCTCATCAGAGCAATGATGAAGTTACAAATGATTTTCTTACATTTCAAATCATCAGAGAAAGAGATTCTTACACAAATCCAACCAATGATCCTTATGGAAACTTTAAAAAAATTAAATTAGCTGCTTCCATTCTTCCAAATTTGATCATAACTAAAAAAATATAAAAAAGCATTCCTATTAAATCACCAGAATACATTGTGCATTTGGATTATTATTAATTAATATCATGTTTCAGTCAGAATGAAAATAATCACAAAAACAATATGGAAAAAAAAATGCAATTAAGAAAATAATAACCAATTTGCTTGACATATGGGGCATTAGACTCAAATTGTAAATTCACAAAGCTGTCAGCAGTAGATGACAATGAAGTTATAAATAAACTTACTTGCTCATATTAATTCATGTCCACTCTAAAATGTTTGTTCTCCAGTGATCTCTTTGCATTTCCCATCTTTTCTTGTTGATACAATCTTGATTGGGAAAGTTACAGCTGAAATCTGAGGCCGTTATGGGGAATAAGCAGCCGTGTTACTGAAATTATTAACAGCACTCTGCCTGAACGCAATTCAGACATAATTAGTGACGCATGTTTCTGACAATCGAGAAAACCTCAGATGACAAAGGTCTATGCAGCAAAAGGCGGGCCGAAGAGGAGCGGAGGCAGTTGGTGTCAACAGCTCAGTCTGTGGTCATCAGTCACCAGGTTTTCTGCGCCGCCTCGCAGCTCTGCAGCTGTTCTCTCGGAGACAATGGACATGACTGGACAAGACGCAGCAGGACGCCAGTTTGCTCCTGTGAGAAAAGCCGATGTGGAAGAAGGAGAAGAAGGCGCTTCTTTCTGTTGCGGAGTGATTTACAACCAAAAGGAGACCCCACTTGCTGTGATTTACGTTTCAAAGGAATTATCCATCATCAGAAAAACGTGAAATGGTTTGAATTGAATAAACACTGGAAGTATTTTTGGATTAATCGTGGATGTACTGGGACAGCTGAGGGCTGTAATCCTCATTTTACATGGAGCTCCCATCGGAGCGCCGGTCTAAGTCGCCGGTGTTTGTAAAATAAGAGCAGCTGCTGCTTTGCACCGGCGGTCCACACAAGACATATCTGTGTAATGCCACGACCTCCCTTTGTTGATGTCATGGTGTGAGTTCATCCCGCTGATGGGCTCTCTTTATGCAGACCCCATGCAGCGCTGACATCCACACACAGATGCACGAGGAGGGTGGGCTGACATCTGGTGCACCAGAGCTATGATTAATAGGTTAATTAGTGATGGGCTCTTCAAATTCACTCTGCACATTAGAACTGGGTCCACACATGACGACAGCAGCTCTGGGCTCGGATGGGATTCGCTGGCGGTGATCAGGGACGTTTTTAGCGAGGCAGAGTGGCCGGTTAACACTTGATTGTTTATCTCCGTCCCAAAAGAGCTGAGACAGCGAGCGGGAGCCGCCGTCTTTAAAAATGAGCCGTCCAATTCCTCCACGTCAGTGTAATGGACTTTTAGCCGGGGCTGAGGAGGATGTGCTGCTAACCCGATGGCGTCTGAGGCTAAGAGGGGAGCAGGAATTTAGCGGGGCACCTGAGAGCCAGACGCTGAATTTCAATGACCTGTCAGAGCTCTGACAAAAAGCAACAGCGGCTGCTGCTTTACATTATTTTTACATTCTGAAAGAAAACAGCTTAATACTCCAGAGTGCCGCGCACGTCTCTGAATATTCAGTGTCTGTCGCTGGCATTTTGATGAGTGGAGTCCCTCGAGTCGCTCAGTTGAAGATTTGGAATATTGGACAGATATTTTCAAGAGCCAGGCTTGAGATGGATAGCCATTTTGTCTCCCCCCGAATCATTCATTCTTCCAAACACATTTTATCAGGGGACTAGAGTATTGCACTAAATTTGGCTCCGGGACTTTGATGTATTCGTGCTTCCTCGTCTCGTCTCTCATGGCTGAGGTAATTGCACTGCGAGCCTGTTTGGAATCCCCGATGCTCCGGCTGCATAAGTAATATGGATCATCATTTGGTCCTTGATGTTGCATTAAGAAATCCTGCGAGTTACAAACTGGTCTCTTATGAGTGAGACTGAAAGCAGATGTAACCAGAGTTTTCTCACACTTGCATCCCCTGCACACGTTTAAAGCTCCTGTTGCTCTGAAATAACCCGACTCCTGCTCTATCTGCCAGCCCAAATGTGAGGACACATTCAAATCATCTTAAACTGAGTCATGGGAATAGACCAGACTGTGACATAAGACACCAACTCTAATCCTTTTTTAAATTAATATAAGAATGGCGTGTAGTGAAATTAACAGTTAATTGATTTGTCATCCATTTCAGTGGGTAAACACCATTTTTTACCTCTATTTTACTGAGAGAACAATTTACTTGTAGGTGAATTTAGAAAGACCTTTTGAGATTGAGGCAGCGCATCGTAACAAACGTGTAATAAAGACAATTGGAATGTTGTTAGACGTCCAGTGTGCAGAGCAGGAACCAAATGGAAGAGAAGGAAGATAAAATGTAAAGATTTTTTCCCCTGATCATCATGGGGAATGTGAAATTGCTGGTAGAGAAAATGGCCGAGCTTGGAGCAGAGACATGGAGACAGCTTGTTTAATTCACCTGTTTTACCTGCTGACGTGTTTCTGACATCATCTTCTAAACCCTTTCCGTTTGATATATTTCTAAATTGATCATATACAGAATTGCGTTTACGTTTTTTATTGAAATCAATTCACTTTTACAACTCAATCTCAAAATAAACACACCTTAATCTGGTGTCAATCAAAGAAAGAAAAAATCATGCCATGTCTGTTGTGTTGCCTTAATCTATAATTTCATACAATGAATCTCATCACTGGAAGAAATACTGGACAATTCAAAAATATATATGTATTGTTCAGTTTATGAGTGGAAAGCTTGAAATGTCATGAGAAAAGTCTTTGTATGGATGATGTTTGAACTGGTTCATTGACAATAAATCTATTAAAATGGCTCAGAGTTAGCGCCACCAGCAGGCAGAAAGTGGAACTACGGTTTAGGCCTGCGCTCAGACGAGGGTGAACTCACTCACTTGATGCGCAGCCGCTGGTGGTTGTGGCCGGTGACGTCAGAGAGGCTGAGCCTGCCGATGACCTCCGAGACTTCTCTGCCCATGTCGACTTCAGCTGCTCTGCACAGCGAGCGGGGCCTCCGACGCCATGGTGACCCCTGCCGACCTGCAACCCAGAGAGGGATGGGGTTAGAGCCGGGGTGCTGGGGGGGGGGGGGGGGGGTCAGAGGTCAGGAGCAGCCCTGTCACCGAGCTCACGCTGACATATCCGCGCGACGCAAACAAAGCAAAAAATCCTGAGTGTGGCGAGTGTTTATTTCTGGACCTGTGCGTGCCTCTGCACCATAAATAATGGATGAGCACAGAAATTGGGAGTGCGGCTCAGGCAACAGGAGAAGGCACCCCGGCCAGCCTCGTAAAAACCGAGCGTTAGGCATTCGGAGAGCAGCGGGAGAAGATGGCATTTCTCAGCTCAGAACCTTCTAACATTCGGTGGCACATAAATTTCACTTTGTCTCGCAGGCGATGTGTATTTTACAGAAAATTCCAGCTGAACAATAGTGTGGTGCTTTTAAAAACGCGTGAAAAGGCTGCTGCTTTAACGAGCTCCGTGCCTCCATTACAGGTGGTGCAGCCACCAGATGAGGCTGCTCCACATCAGATTTTTGCAATTACTTCATCATTTGGCCAAACATTTTTATATCTTTGCTTTTAATCCAATAGCGCTCCATGTTAAAATGGTCCAGAAAAGACTAGATTAGTTCGCTCTCCTTGCATTTCCCAGAGTCTCTCCCTGGTTTTGATGAAATCCTAACTCCCAAATGTCCTCATGACAGCTCTGCCTGAAGCCAGAGTCTCAGACAGGAGCGACGTGCCACAGAGCCGTCGCCATTTGGTGTGTTGCCTTTACTCTCTAAACAGGTCTTAAAAACCTTAGTTTGGATTTTCCCTGCGCCTCTTATCTCGGTCTACACACTCTAAGCCCTTGTTAAATGGTGCTTTATGTGTGACAGGAGTATCGCTTTGCTGCTCTGGCTCTAGATTTAGCCCTCCCTGCTCCTCGCTGAAAGCACAAGTGATGCCATGTCAGGCTGCTGTAGACCAGAGTGCCAGTGAAACGTCTGAACCAGAAAAAGATGGAATATGCTCCGTTTTTCAGAGCCGGTTCTGCAGCCATCACGCACACACACACACACACATGCACACACACACACACACACACGCAGCATCTGAAAGCTGGCATGACGGAGGCGCCTGGCCGCGGACGCTCCAGGTTTTATGAGCGGGCAGCGCAGGCTGCAGGACCCTGCACGTCCTCCTGTTAGAAACTGCTCCGACTCAGATGGTGAAGCATATCCATCCGACAGGAGATCAACAGCCTCTGACTGCTGCTGCCAAAGAGACACACGCACACAAAAACACACACACACACGCCATCTCCCACAGCGGTGAACTTGTGGAGGCGCTCCGCCCGCCCGTGTGTTGTCTGGTATTGTGCTGTGGCTGACAGGGAGTGGTTCATTGGTATTACAATGACTGCAGAGTGCAGCAACCTTAAAGAGGCTCCGGTTGGCATCGGTGGGCGTCATCCCACCCATTCACACTGCCGTCATCGCCTCAACTCGCAGCGCTCACACACACAGGCAGCCGACCTGCCCGTTAGCACACAATGCAAATTCATGAGTGTATTTAAATGCAGATTTGCAGAATCAAAGGGATCGGAAAGCAGCCTGAGCTGAAAAATTTGCCGATTATTTTGAAAAAACAACACACACACACACACACACCAAATATATATTACTGACAGAAATGAAAAGTTCATAACCCCTTGAAAGGGTCCTAAGTGTTTTTTCAGTAAATCGAACAGCAGTTTCTAATCGGACTGCTCTCGTGATGACAGATTTCCTTTCACCATGAGGCGTTTAAGAGCCTGCCTTTGATGGAAAGCCAAAACGCTTATATCTGCTTATTTTCCACCCCATCACAGCACACACACACACTCACCTGCCTCTCTCCCGCAAAGGCTGACCTTTCCCTCCCACACCTCTGCACCTCTGTTCTGCTCAGCTTTACGTGGATCAAAGCTCTCGTCTGGCTATAACCAACTCGACTAGAGGTGAAGGACCCTCAATCCGCTCGCTCTATCTGCTACTCCATCCCTGGGTCTATTCTCGGCAGAGAATGAAGAGTTTAAAAGAAAAAAAGGTGGAAAAGAACAACACATTTTGAAAGCTTTTATGTACTCTAAAACAAAGCCAAGCAATGATTGAAGGAGAAAGAAGTGTGGCATCTTTCTGCAGGCTGTCGGATTATGCAGTGAGAAATAATTCAATTACTATTGCAGCTGAGGAGCTTCTGCAAACACGAAAAGGACGGAGGCACCAGAGGAGCCAAACAGCTGCGAAATTATACACAGAATAATTTCCAGACAAACCCACAGACGCCGTTACAAAGGTAACAGCTCATTTTTCACATTAAGCCACAGAAAGTGTTGCGAAAGCAAGAAAACATTCCACAGTCTGCACAAAAACAAAGAAACAAAAACAACTAAAATAAAACAGCAGACGGACTTTTGCAGACTGTTTGACATTCAACTTGATGGATAAAAATCAGGCATCAAATAATCAGTTACAAACGCTGGTTCACGTTCACGGCGCTGCAATAAAATAGCTCTCAGTGTTTTGCTTAACTGAGTAACTAATCTCCCATTTTCCAACCATTTCTGCTAATTGCAAAGCAACCAAAGCACTGACTGGGGAGCTATATAATTGGAACAGAAGACGATTAGGGTAAAGCCTATGAAATTATATTACTTTCATACACTGTCTCAATTTCAAGCAGCGCCAGGATAACTCATTGCTTCTGAGAGCAAAGACTGAATAAGCAAAAAAGAAAAAAAGAGGCACAAATGAGCCCCTAATTGCGCTCCTCTCTGTGCCTTCAGGTTGCACGAGGCAGGGCGGCACAGCAGAGGTGCAGCCAGCCAGTCTTAATAAATTAAATCCACAGCAGAGCATGTAGGTAATCCATTACCTATCCCATAAGAGAGCTTCCAGGGAATTTAACCAAGGCAATTAGGGTGGAAACAATGAGCACAGAAAGCTGACATGCAAGTTTAGCATTTCTAAATCTACCAAGCCTTCAGAGAGAGGAATAAAAATGAAAAAGTCATTAAAAGTCTATTTGCAGACAACACCTGCAGGGCAAACGGGGAAAACAGAAGCAACAGTGGGTGAGCTTAGCAGAGTGAAGCCTCTTTTTGGCTGATCTTGGTTAATTATCCTTGTAATGAAAAGCAGAAGCAGTGCGGGGAACATATCAGCGAGAGCTCTGGCATAGCTCAGCGATTAATAAAGATCTGACAACAAAAAAAAAGAAAAAAGAAGAATTTTCATATAGCACCTGCTCTGACAACCCGAAAAAAACGGCGACAAACTTGATTTCTGACCTAATGGACTGATAAAAAGACACAACATGCAGGAAGTAACAGTCTAATTACGTCTGTGTTGAAGACTCTCAAAGACGCTGAAAAAGCTCAACCATAAAAAGTCTAAATCAGATTAAGGAATGTGTCTGCAGACCTGCAGAGTGACGGGAAACTGCAGGACATACCTGTATGCCCGGCAGCTCTGCCCTCCATCCCTTCTGCTCTCTGAGCGTTTAGTTTCCATGGTACAGGAGGCACAATCTGCTGGAGAGGAGGCTGGAGTCGCCTCCCAGCTCGCTCCTCGGCAGCTTCCTGCTGCCTCCTGTACTCCTGCTCGACCGAGTGAGAGTGGGAGACGGGGAGAGGAGAGTGTAAAGGAGAGGAAGAGGGGAGTGGGTGTCACAAAGAGAGGGAGGGGAACGGAGGGAGGGGAAGAGCGCTGCGCGAACACTAGTCTACCTGCCACAACCCATCAAGCCAGCCAGCCTTGGAGACAGCGCCAAATCAACAGCTGGCCCCCGCGTGATGTCACAGCCTCAGCAGCCAGTCACGGCGGCCGAGGCCGGCCGGCACCATGGAGCACCAACTGAACCAAAGTCACTGGCTAAATGGGGCTCTTCATTAGCTACTCTGCTCTAAGATAGAGGAGGGGGGAGAGGGCAGCCAGGGACATGGGATGGACTGAAGGAGACTGGGAGGAAGAGCAGCAAGCGGGAGGGAGGCGAAGCGGGGAAAGAGGTGCGCAGAGAAAGAGGCGCAGAGGAGGAGAAGAGAAAAGAAGGCGGACGCGGGAGGAGGAGGAGGACAGCAGCGACTCGTCGGTGGCCAGCTAGGTGCTCAAAGAGCAGGTGGAGAGTCGGCGGGGAGGCGCTGGCTGCTGTGCGGCCGAGCTGTTTGCTGGGCTACCTTCCCATTAAAGCTGGCACCCTGCGTCTCACACAAGGCCACCGCACAAATCCCACCGACTCCCAACGCCAGCACCTGAAACACCACCCATTCACTCACTGCATCAGGACACGCCGTTTCAGGCTAATTAACTACGAAAAATATCACAACCTCAATCATTCTCTGTTCTGAGGAATCTGTCAGAAGATAAGACAGGAGTGAGAGCGGGATTTGGGGAGTAATCTACTTCATGAGGCACTTTCAGAATTACAGACAGGCGGACAAAGACGCAGAACGTCAAAAACAGGCTCTGTACCCAAGTCTAGACTGCCATAATGTAATTGTTTTCGTCCTCTCAGTCAGTCACACTTTAACAGCAAACACGGTGGGCGGAAAAGTTCCTGCTGTCACTTAGCAACCAACACCAGGCTGCGACAAGCGATCCGATCCAATCCTGCCTCATAATTGTACCATTCGTTATGCCAGGTCTCTGAAGAATTTATTTTTGTGCTTTCTTAATCCCGGGAAAAGGTCACCAATTGAACAAACAATTTATGGATAGGGGGATGAATTATTAAATGGCCCCGACCAAATATTAGAGGAATGAGAGATTTCGCCCCCTGGAAGGCGATGAATAATTTAGTCATCAGGCTACATCTTTGGTGAAAGCTATTACACAGCAGCCTCAACCTCAATGTGTGATAATGTCATCAGCTCTAAATACGCCCCAACCTGCCTGATGAATGGTCAAGAGAGCAGGCGCCAGGTGAATCTGGTGGGGCAAACAATTATTAGCACTTATTTTAAGCTCTGGGAGGTCATGCTACCACGGGAGAGCACTGGGGCTGTGATTTCATCTATTTTAAAAACCCCAGCCAGCAGAAAACATGCTAAATATCTCTCTTAAAGGAAAAAACTGCAGGGTAAAATCGCACCCGGCTCTGCTTCATCTGCAGCGGCCGCAGGGACCAAACCAGCATCCGCTCACCAGGCTTCGTTTGGGCCATAATGAAAATGAAATTATCATGATGCTTAGGCTCATTGGTGACAACTCGCAGGCTCCCAATGCCTCTGTCAATTTCTACAAAGTCAATGAGGCGATTATCGTCTGGGCTGATGCTTCTGTATTATAGTGGTTATGGCTTACTTATTAAGCAAGCACGAATTTGGGTTATTGGATTTTTGATTTATGGTCTTTGACAAGGATATATCCAATTCAACCCAGACATCCTATTGCACTTTTAAAATGAGGAGCTCTCCTAATGTATGTCAGCATATGCTATGCTTTACAGAGATGCATCATTATTCTGTAACTTACCACCTTGGGATCAATAAAGTAAATTTATGTATCTATCAATCTATCTTGCAGAGGACTTGCATGCTTTTTGTGATGTTTTATAGTTTAAGAAAAGACTCAACAAGCTGCAAATGAGGTCTTAACACAGTGCACATCAACCCTAAACGACCCTATTAATAGACCCTCCAGGTTGGTTTGAGGCAAACTGCGCAATGAAAAGACATTTCTTATTACAAATGACATTTTGGTCTGTGTTCCAGTCACCCTAATATTAAACCCTGACCCCTGTCAGAGCAGGCAGGAATGTCAGACTATCTCTGGATACGTTTTTAAATCCTCCACAATCAAACCCTTCGATTGTTTGTGTAGCGAATCCGTCACACCAGCTCCCATTACAAAACTTCACAATTTAATGATCCGTTTGTATCTGCGACACTGCAAACCTCAATCTGGAAGCAATAGCTCAGACCTTAAATGAAAGTAAGTGAATACAATTTCGCTGATTAAATACTTAGATTATAAGCCAAATGTATTGAACTGACAGTAAACATTAGCACGACGTCCGTTGCGGGACAAACAGTCAAACCGGGCCTAAAAGTTATTGAATTTTAGTGTAATATTTCGTAATCGCTGTATAAAGTACAAGACGAATGCCGGCCCAGTGTGTGTCTCGATAGGATTTACATTTGTCGTCTTGTTGTGTGGTGTGTACTTTTGCCGAAACGCAAGTGAAGACAGTGACTTCCATTTGACGTTGGACCGTGTCGGGGCTAAGCTAACGTTTCTTACCTGGCCCCGTCGCTTTGCTAACGCCTGAAAAAAAACGGCCAGACACCGGCGCTGTCAAACCGGTGCCCCGCCACAACCGGCCGGGGCTTTAACGGCGGCGGCTACCCGGCCTGCGTCGTTTCTGGAAAACCGGAGAGTTGGACAGGACACGGCAGGGATCTGGTGTTGTCTTACCGCTTAGGTTTACAATCGGTGAGCAGCCGTTGTTCCCACCGAGCGTGAAGTAGCGGCAGTTAGCGGCAGTTGGTGGCAGCGCGAGCGCGAGGGCTGCTTGTGCGTCACCTCTTCACGCTGGAGACGAAGGGTGTTTGAATTATATCACGTCTTGTCGTCACGCTAATTTTTTGGGGCGGCACGGTAAAAGGCACGCACGCTTTTAAACGTTTAAACTTGTTAAAAACAGCGGTTTGTATTGTTTTAAACTGTTACTCATACATTTATTTGTTCAGGGATAGAGTTCAGGTCGTGTTGTGGGTATGAAAACACACGGCGGGTGATCGCTGTCCTAAACCGACCGCACCTTGGGGAAGCCGCGAAACTACTCCGGTTCTCCGAGCCTGTGTGCTGTTCAACCCACCAGACCGCGACTCTTCTTTACTAATTTTACAACTGGTAGGCAAACTTTGCATACATAAACGAAAGTAATATTGGTTTAATCTCATTTAGCTCAGTTTTAGTCGTGCTCAGTTTGCACAACTTTTGACACAAGCTGCACAGTTTCCGAGGAATAACAGTGCTGTTTCCTTCAATGAAGGTAACCGTAAAAGCTATATTTAAAAAAATAGTAACGATATTCCATATATAAAACACTGCTCATAAGTTACCTTTCATGCTGTGTGAACTCTCAAAAATATATTTAATAAGCGCTTTTATTTCTGTAAGAGTGCCCACTTCCTGTACAGGGTTGCTAAGTATGCTACATCCATGCTGTGATGCTAATTACTTTCCTGAAGTTAGCTTCTGATATGAGGCCATGTGAAATTGAGATGTGTTGATGGATTTGTCTGTAATTTTTTAGCATGAACGTCCTGCACGAGGGCCCCAACAGGTAGAGAGGTAATGTCTTAATCTAAATGATCTGAATTACTTGATAATCAATTAAACATATTATGCAAACGACAGTTTGGGGTATGTTATAAATCAATAACTATAGCTATATCAATCTAAAGCATATAAAAGTCCTTCAAAAAGACAGGAATGATCCCTTTTCCTGGATTTTCACAGTGTGTTAAAGGAGTTGTGAGTAGAAGACATAAAAAAATGCTGTTTAAATTATGAAAAAAGAAAAGAAAAATACCAAAATGTGTCACGACATGACAACACAGAGAAAAATAACCTGTTTAGAAAGATAGATGCTGACTTGGATGTGGTCATTTGTCCCAAAATTGAGACAAACTGACCTGAATTAGATGCAAATAACCACACAGGGATTCAAAAATCGCAAACAAGAAACACAAAATGGCCATTTTAATCAAAATATGTATTTTTATTATCTGCCCAATAGCTTTTCAACATGCAGTGTTTTTAATTTTCCAGCTTACAATCCGAGCTGGCTGAGAGGAGGACTTCTGAATGGAAATGGATGATCATGCCCAGCAGACCTCTTGCTGTGATACAAGATGGTCACAGCAACTGTCAGGGCTTCCTCACAAGCTCCTGCAGCGCCTGATGCCTTTCCAAATGGAGGGAGTGCAGTTCGCTTTATCCAAGGATGGACGGTGAGCAGTGATGCAGCATGCTCTGTTTAGTTGCCCCATCTCTGACACACTTACAGAAATATTTCTCAGCAGAGCTACTCAAAGCTTTCCCTGTTTTAAAGAGGCCTCTGTGGAGTGTTATACATGCATTTGCTTATAAAAACACAGGGTGTAGGATGCATAAAATGTTTTGAATCCTTGAAAAGCAAGGCATCATTAATCCAATACAGTAAGTTTGCACATTTTATTCTTATTAAATTCCTGTGTGATGTAAAATATATTAAAGAAAAGAGTTGGGAAGAGTGTTTGATCAGCCAAAAACAAAACTATTCTCGTCCTTTTAGAGTAAATCTGCAGCATAACATATTTTCCATCGCAGCGCCAGTGAGTTTTTGGTCTGAAAAGAATAGTTTTACTCAGATAATTTGCCTGATGGAGCTTTAAAGTATTTCCTCATCACTTCCACATTGATGCCATATGGTCGCAGAGACAGAGGAGCCAGGATCCATCCTCAGAAAGTTTGGCCCAAAATTTCTATTCGGTGTTCAGCATAAAGTGCTTCAGCAGAGCTGGACTTGTCCCTTCCCTCCTCCCTGACCAGTCAAGGCGTGAGTTCTGGGGAAGGTCAGCACAAGGGGAGCCAATCTGAGGGGTGCAGCGGTTATGTGGAGCAGCCGTATCGATTCAGGAACACTGGGAGGCGGTGCCCTCCAGCTCGGGCGGGTCAGGAGTCAATTGGCTTTATCTGCACTGTGTGGACAGCCAGTTCGGTCAATTGGCGTCAGCGTGACAGCCGGAGCGGAGCGGAAAAAACAGGAGAAAATACCCCTTTTTGTGGTGGGAGCTTTCGTTAATGGGATGTTTAGAACCAGGTTGGAAGCAGAGATTCATCCACAGTCTTATCTATGGATGCTTCACCTTGTCTAATATGAGTTATGTGGCTTATTAGATTATCACTGATATTTCTTTTACGGCATTTAAACAGCGAATGATGTCGTTTTTGAGGTATTAGGTAAATGTTGTTAGGTCCCCATTTGTCAGGTTTCCAGTCTGATGGTTACAGGGGTTAAATAAGACTTCCTCATTTGAATCTGAGAGGACCAAAAGAGGTAAAGACAAGACCAAAGTCTGATAATTGAGCTCCACCATCTGCTGCCTGAGGGAGCTGAGGGTGGGTGACTTTTATTAGTCCAAAACCAGGGTTGTCAGTCCATGATCTTAACATTTAAGACCAGCCCAACTCTTTAGATGAATACAGATTTAGATTAAACTTGACAAACTACCATCCTGTGGCTTCAAAACGTGGATACAAATGTAAGGAAATAAAAAATAGATAAATTAATGACCGTCTGGCACAAGTTGAGAGATAAAGAAATAAAATTATCAAGCAGACATGTTGACCTGTTGGTCGCCCAAAGCTTTTCAGCTGTCACAAAGCAGAAATATGGAGTCCAGATCCTCAAAAACCATCTCTTTGAGCAGGGACCCTTAAACTGGTCCCATTCGGGCCGCTTTCCTTCAGGTGTTTGATATTTCTCTGATTCAATCTTTTGAATAGACCCATTTTATCTGAATCGTGTGTGTTGAAGAAGGGAAATTAAACCTGCAGGATAGCGGCCGTCTGGAGTCTGACACCTGTGCCCTGGAAGAGTGAATAAAACAGGTCAAGTACTCCGGAGGAAGGCATTCCGTCAGGTTTTGTGCCGGGCCTTTTAAGTCGGAGGTTTTGTGGCCAATCCAAAGCAGAAAAATGTTTCACCCTGAATCTATTCAGGCTGTGTTGTCCTGGCTTCTTTTGTCACAAAAGTGGAGATAAAAAGTCCATTTTTAGAGAAACCCCAAGTATCTTTTCCATGTCCGATCCAATTGGCCTGGGTTTCTGTACAGGACCAGATACTGAGTTAAAGTTCCCATTGAGACCACCAATAGATGGTGATACAAACGGTGCAGTTTAAAAGGTGGAATTTGTACCATCTTATTCATTTTTCCACACTGATGTCCAAGCTTGTGTTATATTGATATTGCCTGTTTATACAAGGCATTGAAATGGTTTAACACGCTCTAAAATCCAGATGTGGCCCTCCTCTTGGGGCCTTGCAGGGCCAGTGGTGCTGTCAGAGTTGCATTGTATTTTTTCTGTTTTTTTATGGTATCAAAAAAGGTGGTGCTTGTATTTATTTTGTATTTGCTCGAAAGAAAAAATGCTTGAAGCTTCAAACTGATCATAAATGCCCTCCAAATGTGGCCTTTCATGGGAAAATGAACAAAGACGTAGAGGGAAGAAGAAGAAAAGAAGGATTTTTGTCATATATTGCAATTCCATAGCACAAGCAATGGAAACAAAAACCTTCTTGTCACTGATGTTCAGCTTTACTTTAACACACTTTGAATCACAGATTTAGATTTTTCCACAGATTTTTAAGTATTGCTCAGTTATCTGCCCTTTATCCCTGGGATGATTCTCAACAAAAAATCCGTCTCCACCAATCTGACTATGTATATTTATATTTATAACCTTCTCTATGAATTTGAGCTTAGTTAAACACGTGTTATTGTTGTTATTTTTGTCATATTTTGTTTGGTTTAGTCTGTGATGGACAGGACATCCGGTAGCTCTGCCAGAGGCTAATGAAAGGAGAAGTTTAAACAAAGAGTTTGTGACTCTAAACTATAAATGTGCTTACCTTTTGTAAATGCAGAGCCCCGTTGCCTCTGAATGAGGCATCGGACCCAGACGGTGACCCGCAGTCTGGGCTGCTCTCTCAGGGCAAACGTTGTCGGATAAATCAGGGAAAATGTGCACAGCGGTAGGACTCTGCTGTCTCTGCTCAGTTATTTGGACGAGCTGTGTAGACGTGCTTTATTTCCCTAGTTGCTTTTCATGTGGAAGCTTTGACCAAAAGCAGCATTATCGGGCAGTGAGTCAACATCTTTCTGGTGTTAACTGTCAATCTGGGCCATTTATTTCACTCAGCAGGGCCACAGGCACTATTGAGCCATTTAAATTGACCACTGTCCTTTTCCCAGTCCGCATTTAAAAGAGAGGAAGTATTTCTCATATGTGAGAGACCGTTAAAGACATTAAATCCACTAGCAGACATTGTCTTTGTCAGTCTAAATCTCTTAGATCTGCAATAATGCTCCATATGATTGAAAAGTGTCTTGATTAACTCAAATGATGCTTTTTAATACCATATGTATCATATTTGAGACTCAGTTTAATAATTAAGATTTTTAGTTTATAGTAAAAAGCATTACAATATGTAACCAACTCAAATTTATTTTGTTAAAAAATCAAATAAATACAAAAAAAAGAAGTTTAATCTGTCTAATAATTTTCAGGTCAGTTGTTACAAATTGTTTTACAACTAATTTACAAGTAATTCTTAAGGCTGACAGCAAAAGATCCAGGCTCACATCTTAAGATAATAGAGACGTAAATACCTTCTACAGGGTTTTATCCCCATTTATAACCATGTTATGATTAGTATAACATGCTTAAAAAGGGATAAAGCTTAATATGAGCATAGAGATGGATATTAAAATTGATTTTAAGGGAAAATGGAGTGAGGTCTGAGCAGCTCTGCAGCTCCAAACTTTGTAGGAGAGGCAAACATCCTGAGAAAATAAAGGATATGGCCACCAAAAATAGAGCTACAGTAGACATGACAGGATGACAGCCAAAAAATAAATGGCAGCCCGTCATTATGAAATAATCCTGGAAATGCGCTGAACATCACAGACTGATGTTAGATACCTGCCAGCGTGGGAGGATCCGTGGGAGAAATCTAACATCCAGAGACTCCGAGGCAGCCAACCGAAACATCAAATGTTGTTGCTGTTCAGATAGTTCTGAATCAGCCTGCGTGGGAGTGGGAGGGAGGGAGGGAGTTTTATGGGGTAAAATGGCTGGTGATTTGTGAAAGTCGACGATAAAAACCCCCGAGATGAGGTTGATGGAATTGTTTAGAAAGTTGAACTGAAGATTTGAGGGCTACTCCACCCTTTCCTCTGCTGTTTGTTCGCTGGGAAAATCCTCCATCGGAAAGGATGCTCCATTAGGAAGGAGCTTAAATGTGCAGAATGGAGCTTTTTGCAAAAGCTGTGTGATGTATTGCAATTCCAATATGTTTTTCCAATAGAATAAGATGAGTTTTTCTGTTGAACTTCCATAAAATGTGTGGAAAAGAGCATCATTTTGAAGCGTTAGTACACAGACTGCTGGCTCAAATTCCTTACTGGTTAACCAAGCTAGGTATAATTTAGCAGGAAAGTGTAAAATATCCACAATTTTCTTTCAATTTGACAATAAATCAATGAGATAGTGTGAATTAAACTTTAAAAAATGCTGGATTCATGCAGGGTCTTTCCAAACTTTGGCATGATTCAAGTCTGTTGGATATCATTAATTAATTTGTTGGAAAAATAACCCCTCACTTCTCATTTTAGTCATTACAATTAACTTTAAGAATAAACATAGTGGTGAAAAGCACAGACTAAGATTGAGATAACTTGAATCCCGTACAACCTGATGACTAAGAAAATATACAATTTCAAAATACCTCACTTACAGTTTTTACTTCTTAAGGTCCAATTACTTCCTGGCATAACTGTAATTTAAACTTTTCTTTTATTGCAGTATATTTATTTAGTTATTAAGACGGTGTGAGCTGTATTATTTTAAAAAATCCTCAACATTAGTTACAGATAGCCTTGTTATGTAATTCTGCCTTTTGCGGACACTATCCATCCACCACATAAAAAGGAGGTTTACAGAGATGCTAATTGTGGAGGGTACACATCATAAATAAATGTTATAGCCTGCTGGGCCTATTTTGTGTGTTGGAGAGAATAATTATTTTGTTGAAAAACATCTAATGCATACCACATTAAATATTCTCATTTAGCCATTTGAGGAATCATTAATTTTTAAAGTAAATGTGCACTTCTTGGCAGCAGAGAAATACTGTTAATGTATATGGAGAAATAGATTGTTTATACCGACGTTTAATGGTATAATTCACATACAACTATTCATACCTAAGCAGAACGTGCTTTTTGAAAAAAGGAAAGTGTTTCTGAAATGCTTATTTGTATAATAACTGGATAGAACTCATGTTAGCTGAGTTATATGTTTACGTTGGCTGAATAGAATGATAATAGTAAGCTCAGTTTAGCTAACGTTAGCACACATTAAGCAACAGCAAGATAAAGAATGTCACAGTCGAGCTTCTTTATGACTCAAAAGAACCTCAAAATTGACTTTTTTCCAATGGAAATTTCTTTCCAAGTACAAAATGATCTTATTTCTCAGAAAAGGTGCAAAGTGTTCTTTTAGCATTTTACATCTCTTCTAACCATTAGCTATTTCAACTTCTGCGCACCTGCAAATTTAACCGGCCACCACTGTAATTTATTGCATAAGTATTATGTTTAGATATAGCTGAAAACTTAATAAAAAAAGTATTATTAAATGTAGAAATGTGAGGCTGAAACAAGCATTAAAAAATGGAATGAATCTCTTGAGAAAATGCTGCTCCAAAGTTATGCAAAAAGCAGAACAGAAATCATTCTGATGACCCAAAAGAAATGTTTCTCAGGAGTAACAGAAGCTTTTAAGAAATTTAATTTTAAAAACAAACAAATTCCAAAAGCAAAAGCCGAGAATTGTTCCATTTAATTTTCTCTTTTCACTGTTGCTGTTATATATTTCTCCTTCCACAACCACACACCTTTTCAACTAAAGGTTATTTTATTTCAATTTCAAGTGAAGCTACAACAAAGAGCATAAAATGCTTCCTGAACCCAAGAATCTTTCCGATATCCTGGCTGGAGTCGGCCCTTTTGTTCAGCCTCCCACGCCGGGCGTTGCAGGTCCAGTCCTGGGCCGACCGTCTTTTTGCCCGACCGGGAGATTGGGGTTAGGCGCGGGTCCACGCAACACAGCGGCGAGCAGAGGTCAGAGCCATCAAATCCCGTTTCCTGACACTTTGGGACTCGTGCGTTCCCGAGATAACATTAGAGAGATGCGACGGCGGGCGGCGTGCCGTCGTCAGGCAACAGGGCTGCGGCACGCTCGCAGTCTCAAACCGTCAAGACGACACTCGGGTTATTTAAAGGAGGATGATTAATGTGGTGGGAAATGGCAAACACCTGCCCCGGTCCTCTCCCTCCTGGAGGGGGGGGGGGGGTGTGGGCGGATGGATGCTCTGGAACACATACATATGCATTCAGTTTTACATCTGTTTGCATTTGTGTGTGCGCCCCCTTTTTTGGGGTGTGTGTCTCTATGCGTGTGTGTGTTTTTCCTTTTCTATTGTGTTCACTTTTTTTGCTTTTTTTTGCACACAGACAGGATCGGATGTGTGCGTGCGTCTTTTGATTGCGCTGACTGGGCCGGTGTGCTGGCAATTAGAAAAACCACCAGTGGCAAGGTGCACATTAATCATGTTCCTCAGCTGAGAGAGAGAAATAGGGCGGAGAAGGGGGGAGGGAGAGGAGGAGGGGGAGGAGAAAGAATAATGAGAGGCTGTGTCGGAGGCATTCTGCTGCGCCGTGTGCTCCGACATGATGTTGGAGGCATTTATGAATAAGCAAGGTCAAGACAATGGGCCCCGGCCCGCCGGACTCGGGGAACCAGGGCTCGGTTTTGCTGCATATTCTCCACAGGGACGCGCCAGCTGGGGGCCGTGTCGCACTATCATTGTTCCTGAAACGGGGGCATCAGCGCCAGGTTTCGCCTCACTTTCTGTTCCCCTAAAATCGCAAAATCGGCAGTAAACTGCTTTCAAGTCGAGTCAAGTAGGCCTTATTGTCAATTTAGATTCATACAAAGATCAAGTCAAGTCAAGTTGACTTTATTGTCAATTTAAATTCATACAAAGAATTGAAATTGCGTTTCTTGCTTTCCCATGCAGACATAGACATGGACTTTAGGTGAGGACATAGACAGTTAGACAAAGACAGTACACATACATTACACCTAGAGTACCTATACAATACCATACAGACATAAACTGGTGGTTTCAAAGCATTTTGATTTTGTTTTTGGCAAATCATTTTACCGGTATTGCTTCAGATACTAAGCTTATATTTGCTAAGCTTGGAATTTTTACATATTTTTCCAGTGGTTTCACGTGCTTCATCAGTCCATTCCCAGCAAGTAGGTGTAATATTTTATAAAAACATCAAGCAAATTCCAATTTATAGTCATTTAGAGGAGATTTGTTTATGATTTAAAAAGTTTGTACAACTTTAAGGAGCTTAAAGTTGAATCAGTGCTCTGATCTGAAGCCTCTCCAGCAGCTGTGTCCTTTCTTTAAGGAGTCTTCTGGAGAAACTCTCCAGGCTTCTTCAATCACTTTCAGATAGTTTTCTAGGCTCAACTCTTCTTCTTTTGTCCAGTTTCCTCAAATGTTTTAAGGCCTCCCTGCTCACCAGGCGGAGATCTGCCCAGTTTCCAGCAAACAGCTCTTTGGGAATCCTCAGAAATCCTGTTTCCTGTCTGTCAAACTGGGTTTTCTTTGGCCTTTTTCAGCCATCAGCTAAAGAAATGTGAACAAATTATTTGTCTCTGTGACAGGCTGCTGCTAACAAAGAGCCTAAAGATCCACTTTAACCTGCAGATGCTGGCTCATCCCTTGAGTTAGGGGCCTTAGTTTTGCCGGAATAATTAACAGGTCAGAGTTAAGTGGCTTAATGAGGAAAATCTTAAAGGAAAAGTTGGAATAAAGATGACTTTTGAAGATTAGAAGACAGTTTAGCTGCTTGGAGGAAGATTTGAAGAACTGAGGACTGGATCAATGGACGTATGCAATCACTGACTTTATTGGCTTATTTTTAATTACATGGATCTGGGCCTAATAATGAAATCGCTTTGTGTAAATAAAGGAATAAAGATGCTCCATTTATCCGCGTTAAAGTGCTGAATGTGGGGCCGGTGTGTGTATTCAACTAAAATTAGACGAAAATTTCCGTTCACTTTTGTTCGGGTCTTTTTTCAACTTAAGATTTTCCTGAAAACATTCGGTTTCTACTCCAACAAAAGCCGAATTAGATGTGTGACCTTTATGACCCGGGATGTTTTTGTTACTTCCCTCCTTTATAGAACTACGTCAAACCAAGGTTACAGGCGTCTCTGAAGGTAAATCAGACACAGAAATATGAACAGGAGCAGCAAAGGGGAAAAAAAAAGCAAATTCTGAGTGACAGATTTGTCCAAAATCAACCCTGTTTACACTGACGTCCTGTTTATGAGCCAAAGGGGCGTGAGATGTGACAGGAGGTGTTTATGGATCCAAGCCAATCCCCCTAAAAAACCCTCAAACCGGAGTGTTGTTGTGTTTGACTGCAGAAGATAAAGTTTTTTTAATTTTACAGCAACAGCTGGCTGCTGTGTGTCTCTGTGAAACAATCTTCAGAACCCATCTAACGTTCCTCCTCTGTTTTCTTTGTCTTGCAGATGTATGATTGCGGATGAGGTAAGCACACTCCGTTCTCCTCTCACTCATGAAATCTATTCCGAAAAAAAAAGAAAAAAAGGAAAGAAGGACCTGGGAGTTTGCGGCGTGCCTTCCAAATTAATTTGTCAGCCCTCCGCCGCACTCCCATGTGCCTAATCGGTTTTGACACCAGAATCATTCTGAGACCTTATTACTCTTGGGGCTCGCCGCTGCTCAGCCGTCGTTTGCAATTTGCAGCACAGTCGCTGCAGAATTGACTTGTTTTTCTCCCCCCCCCCCCTCGCCATGTGTTGGTTTTGGTCCAGATGGGTCTGGGGAAGACGGTGCAGGCCATCGCGGTGGCGTGCGCCTACAGGCGGGAGTGGCCTCTCCTGGTGGTGGTGCCCTCGTCCCTGAAGTATCCCTGGATCGAGGAGCTGGAGAGGTGGATCCCAGAGCTGCAGCCCGGAGACATCAACCTGGTGGAAAACAAGAGCCACACCATGTAGGCCGCCTTTAAAACCTTTAAAGCCTTTAAAGTCTAAAAGTTAAGCTGAATCCATACCAACCACTGGACACACTGGGAATGTTTTAGTTGTTTAGTTTGCTAAGGTTTTAGTGATCAAACTAATGTTTTAGTGATCAAACTAATGTTTTAGTGTGTTAAAGTCTGAGAATTGGTTATTTCATCAGTTGTCTGTGGGTTTACACAGCACTGGTTCATCCCTTGAGTTAGGGGCCCTTTTTCTGCCAGATGTAAGTGGCCCTGTCAGACATAATAAGGCTGAAAATTAGAGGAAAAAGATGCAAAAAATCCTGAGAAAAGTCTGTAATAACAGGAAGGTCTGGGAAAAGGCAAATAGCTTTTGTGAGACATCAACCTGGTGGAAAACAAGAGCCACACCATGTAGGCCGCCTTTTAAATCCTTTAAAGTCTAAAAGTTAACCTGAATCCCAACCAACCACTGGACACACTGGGAATGTTTTAGTTGTTTAGCTAATGTTTTAGTGATCAAACTAATATTTTAGTTTGTTAAAGACTGTCATGACTGGTTCATCCCTTGAGTTACGGGCCTTTTTTCTGCCATAAAGGTCAGATGTAAGTGGCCCTGACCTACATGATAAGGCTGAAAATTTGGGGAAAAAGATGAAGGCCACCTTTAAAGCCTCTGTCTCCCAGTTAACCTGAATCCCAACCAACCACTGGACACATTGGTAATGTTTTAGTTGTTTAGTTTGCTAATGTTTTAGTGATCAAACTAGTTTCTTAAAGTCTTAGCATTGGTTATTTCATGAGTTGTCTGTGGGTTTACACAACACTGGTTCATCCCTTGAGTTAGGGGGCTTTTTTCTGCCATATAGCTCGAATGAAAGTGGCTGAAAATTTGGGGAAAAAGAGGAAAGAATCCAGAGAAACCTCTGGAATAAAAGGAAGGTCTGAGAAAAGACAAATAGCTTTTGTGAGATGTTCCACTTTTGTTTGTCGAGGCTCATCCGTCTGCTGCCCGAAACTGGGTCGTGGGTCACCAGTTTGATGAGACATCCACAGGCTTTGGTCTCCAGTGAGTTCTGGAGGGCTGTGTCCTAAACACCAGCTCCTTCTCCTGCAGAGGAGCAACAGATATCCACTCTGAGCCTCTTCCTGCTGACTAGTCACCCACTGGCGTCCTTTGGAGGAGGCTCATCTGTGGGCACAGCTTCATCCTTTCAGCCCTCATAACCACAGGTCCAATCCAATCCACCTTTATTTATATAGCACGATTTAAACAAACACAGGGTTTTCCAAAGTGCTGCACAAAAACATATCCAGAAAAAAAGGTCAACTCGAGCCAAGCCACTGCCTTTCAAATTAGTAAAAGTGTAGCGTCCCCGGCTTTTTATTCGAACGGTTTCACATGAACTCACCGTAAGAGCTAAAAGAAATTGAAAAATAAAAAATACAATTACATTTCAATAAACAGTCTTTTAAACTTTACAGACAAATTACCGTTTTATCTTAGATAAAAATAGATCGGGACAATATTAACACTCGATACCGCAAACACACTTTACTTATTTAAAACATTAATAAACCTTAAAATCGAACACAATATAATACAAAAAACAATACAAACATTTTGCCCTTTTAGCCAGGAGCTAATACCTTTAAATAACTTTTTGACACTTTAATGTATCGACCGTTTTTTTTCCAACGTTCCTCGACAGTCCCGAGGTCTCACGAGAGCCCTTCAAAATAAAACGCTTTATTCAAATATTCATCTAACCTCGTAATTTTACAACACAAATTACACAAGAAATAAGAACAACAAATTAGATTACATTAAAGGTAATCCACAAAAAGAGACCCTGAAGAACTTAAACTCCTCCACTAGAGGCAGCGAAAAAGGTTTGTACTTGGATACCTCTCCCAGTTAAGCTGAATCCTAACCAACCACCGACACACTGGGAATGTTTTATTTGTTTAGTTTGTTAATGTTTTAGTGATCAAACTAGTTTGTTAAAGTCATGAGTTGTCTGTGGGTTTACACAGCACTGGTTCATCCCTTGAGTTAGGGGCCCTTTTTCTGCCATATAGGTCAGATTTAAGTGGCCCTGACAGACATAATAAGGCTGAAAATTTGGGGAAAAAGATGGAAAAAATCCAGATACCTTCGGTTATGAGCGGAAAACCACCAGAAACCAGGTGCCCAAAACTCTTGAAAAGTAAAAAACCCGGAGGAAAACGACTCCTGAAGCAGTGGCATCGTCTCATATTGTACTGTCTCGTATTTGTGGGGGAGTAAAGGCAGCCATGGCTGTCAATCCCCACCCGGAGAGGCTGAATCATGTCAGGAATCCCACTCGTGTCACCAGAACTGTGGTCAAAATTCAATCTCGGCCCCTCAGTGTGTGCTCGCTCGGGCTCTTCTGGGGGGGGGTCCTGACACCATCAGAGCCTCAGAAATAATAATAAAGACGATGTTATTTATATTGCACCGCGACGGCTCAATGTCATCCCGCGGTTGCCATGGTTTCAGACGGTGCTTTAGCCAAACAAGACAAAACACGGCAGCCGGAGCCAGAAAAGTGAAAAGAATAGTCACTGATGGAACGGCTTCTCATATCAGGAGCTATTCACGGGAAAGCTGATCCATATCGGTGATGATCCAAAGAGGTCCGCGAAGCTTTGGGCGGCGTCAGGTCGTTTAACCCAAATGGTCGACATTAAACTCCCCATCAGAGGCTTTCTTTACCTCTGCTCGAGTAAAGCCACTAAAAACGAGAGAGAAGCTGCACAAACAGTCGTGTTTTATGGAGCATTAAATACGGAATAAAGTAGCCGTTAAGGGGAAATCTGCAACTATTAATGCGGGTTTGGTTAAATGTCGATAACAGATTCTTGGTGGCTTCCATTTCCTGCCATAAATAATTAAGAGATCCAGCTCATTTCAATATATTAGTGGCTCGAGCTGTAAATGTTTCCTCTTGTTTTTTTAATCAACTCAGGGCAGAATTAGGTGGATAATTTCCAGAGATGTACAGTAACGAAGTAGAAAAATACAGTATCTGTACTTTATTGGAGTATATATTTTTTCCCTACTTTTACTTTGACTCCACTACATATTTTGGATTAATTTGATACTTTTACTTTTACTTTCACGTGCTGAATCGTTACTCGTTACTGATGTGTAAACGCAATGAATCATCCCCAAGTCATAGTCATAAATAGTCATAATATATCATAATAGCCTATAAAAAATGCCTCCTGAAAGATTGCGAAATTGTATGTACTTTCAATACTTGAGTAGCAATTTTTGAAATACTTCTACTTGCAATACTTCAGTAAAAAAAAAAATGGAGTACTTCTGTACTTCCACTTAAGTATGGAGTTGAAAGAACACTTCAACTTTTACTCAAGTCCATTTTTTTTTATAGTACTTGTACTTCTACTTCCTCTACTCCAGTACTTTATCCTTCTCTGATAATTTCCCTGCTCGTGTCCAGAGCTTTGCTCTGTCTCGGGGCTCTAAGAGCTCATGTCTCCAGATGTCTGTGCAGTAAGTGAAAGGTTGCAGCCATTATTTGAGCCGGTAACTCTCTGCATGCTTGGCAGAGTCCGATATCTTCTGCTCTTGCAAAGCAGTCACAATTTCCCCTGAAGGCACTTAATAAAAACGTGAACACACTCGGTCACGTCCTGTAAAACCGAGACAGACGGCAAAGGTGGGGCTGATGAACTCATCTAAAAACGGCCTCGGCCGTTTGACAGACTGATCATGTCAAGCCGACATCTGCAATATTGAACAAGAGCCGGGTTTTTTATTTTTTCTTTTTTTTTTCTTGAACTTTTTTGCAAAGCAGGAAAACATCAAATATTAAACCCTCTATACATATGAGAGGGATGTACACATATATAATAATAATAATAATAATAAAAAATAAATAAAATAATAATAATAAAAAATAAATAAATAAATGAATAAAAGAAAATAATAAAAAATAAATAACGGGTGCCCAAAAGCAAAAAAAAACATAACACTACAAATTGTCCTCTTGTTGCCAGGCTAAGTCAGTTAAACCCAAGAAACGTTCTTGATAAATGCGCCTCGTTTCCACAGCTGTTTGTTCTGGTTGTGCGTTGTGGACTAATGTGGCGTCAAAGCCTTCCATCATCACCCAAACTTCCCCACTAGTTTCATCTCTTTTCCATTTTTAAATGACACAAACTTTCTATATGTTCCACTCGGAGGGAGGGCTCGCTGCCTGGCTTCACAGGAGAGGTGCAAAGGGGTTGTGAACGCCTTCTGGGGAAGTGGTGCCCTTGAACCGAGCGTGTTAATGACTGAACGCCGAGGCAAGAAGAAATTATGCCTCCGCGACGCCTCTCAGGATTTCGACTGGCTTGTGCTTTTGTGGAACATAAATGGCACCTTTTTCGCAGCGTTTCTGCTCAGAAAACGTGTGCGAGGCAGAGAATTAAAGCCAGGCAGAGGCTGGATATGCTTCTTCATGCTTTAGGTTTATTAGATTTAGGTTTATTAATTAATCAATTAATTTATTTATTTATTAGGTTTATTTTTATTTATTAGATTTACGTTTGTTATTTTTTTCATTTATTTATTCATTCATTCATTCATTAATTCATTCATGTATTTATTTATTTATTTATTTATTTATTTATTTATTTATTTATTTAT
>JABUIW010000198.1:38790-50753 GCA_013363375.1 Menidia beryllina | reverse complement strand
TATTTATTTATTTATTTATTTATTTATTTATTTATTTATTTATTTATTTATTTATTAGGTTTAGGTTTATTTAGGTTTTTCTTCATGCTTTTAGGTTTCAGGCTGCTGAAGTTATTGTTTGTGTGTTTGGGAAACAGCTGATTTGTTGCAGGTTGGAGCACCCTGGTTTTCACTGGGGTTGCAAACAGATTTAAAAATGTATTTGAATGGATGTAAAGCACTAAAGGGCAAGACGTTCAGATCATAAACCAATCAATTGATGCTTTAAGTGTTCATTCACCCAAAGCCAAAGACACCCGTCTGTTTGTCCCATATGGCTCCAGACTGCCAGGTGACTTAACACAGCACTACATTTTAACAGGAAATGTCCATTTTTAAACCATTTACTGCTAAATGCAGCACATCCCAGCTGAAATAAACCGCTAATATTCAGTATTTTCTTCTATCAGGTTGCTGTTTTAAATGGGAGAACCCATCAAAAGTTAGCAAAACACAAAAAAGAACTAAGAAACATTTATTTATCAGTTTAATGTCGTTTAAGGAGAGTCCTGTGGGAACGAGACAAAAGACAAAACTTCAACTGACTCGTTAGTCTTTGTTTGCCAGTTTTGATTTTTAAATAGATTTTTAATCAGATGCAGTGTGAGCATGTGATTTATCGCACATCAAGCTCATCAGATCATGTGAACTCCACCTTAATCAGAAGCCACAAAAGCTGCTGATAAAGTGACAGATTTAGCTCCCTTTCCTTCATTTCTCCTTCTTATGATGAGCAGTAGTTTAGGTAACTCTTTGAAATGCCTGGGAAAGCTGCAACTGTGCGATTTTTAAGCTAAAAAGCCAAACGTCCAGATAAAACTGTTGTTAAAAGATCTACGTGTAGACTAAAAAAATATATAATGTAATAATTCCTCATTTTTTAGGCTATTTTTTTAATATAGAAAGACCCTTTTCATTTACTTTACTGATAATGAATCTTTACTTATCTACTTTTTAAACCTTTTGATGGCATTTTCAGAATCAGAATCAGAAATACTTTAATAATCCCAGAGGGAAATTAGTTTTTTTGTTGATGTATTGTTTACAGTTTTCAGCAAACATTTATTCCGTAGGATTTTAAAGTCCGATGCTTCTGCAGGAGAACGGCTCTCGGCTTACAGTGGGGGAAATAAGTATTTGACCCCTTGCTGATTTTGCAGGTTTGCCCACTTACAAAGAATGCTTATTTTTCCTCATCAGATGGTAAGCAATTTTTATTAGTTCATATGATTTTCTGGAATTTTCTTTGGGATTCTGTCTTTCACTGTTAGAATGTACATATGATTAAAGTTATAGATCGTTGCATTCTTTGTAAGAGGGCAAACCTGCAAAATCAGCAAGGGGTCAAATACTTATTTCCCCCACTGTATTTGTCACATTGTTGGGTGTCATCTTCGCTTCTTCGGGAGCTCCCCGTCAATTTATCGGACAGATAATGAAACCGCTGATCCAATAAACGCAGAGCGATTTGTCTAATTGGGGGTGGAGGCACCACTCATGATCTGGTGTTTGACTCAGAGGGTGCTATGGTGCTTTCAGGGCCATCGGGAGCAGTAAGGTCACGGTGCTGGGTTACGGCCTGCTCGCCTCCGACGCGCGCCCCCTGGTGGAGGCTCTGGGAAGGCAGCGCTTCGCCGTGGTGCTGGTGGACGAGTCCCACTACCTCAAATCCAGGAACGCCGCGCGCACCAAGATCCTGGTCCCTCTGATCCAGAGCGCCAAACGCGCCGTGCTGCTCACCGGGACTCCGGCTCTGGGCCGGCCCGAGGAGGTAACACCTTTTAGTTCCTACTTTTTTAAACTTTGTTGATTTGGTTTTTAACAAGAATTGCATAGCCATACATTTACAATGTGATGCATATAAAACAAACCATACAATTCCCTTGAGTTATAAGAACAAAACAAAAAACAGAACAAAACGACCTCCAATCACTCCCAGGCAATAAGAAAAAGGACACACGCACACAAAAAAGTTTTGAAATAGATAAAAATTAAGATGCATTCTGCTACACCTAAAAAAAAATAAAATAAATAAAATAAAAATAAATGTAAAAAAAAGTACAGTTTGTGCCCAGGAAAGCAAATACGGAACCATAAGAAAAGGAAAATCCGAGAAAAAGGACACAGGATGAGCAGACAAATATATACACGAAGGACTAGACTGGGACAGAAGTTTTAGTTCCTACTTTTGAATCAGAATCAGAATCAGAATAAGGTTTATTAGACTTACAAGGAATTTGCCTTGGTGTTAGGTGCACAACACAACACTTCTATGAGAAGAAAGAAATAAAATGTAGAAATAGAAATATAGGACAGAAATGATAAAACTGAAAAAAACAATCTTTAAAAATATAGATCTGAATGTACGAATGAACATGGGGGAATTCACGTGGAAGAAGGAGGCCCAGAAGAGGCCGGACATCCCTGTTCTCGCTTTCAGTGTGACCAGTTTCCAGACCGAATCTGTCCTCACTTTGGTTTTCTTCCATATGAGTGACTAAAAATGAGACATATAATTGAAACGCTTTCAGATCTGCATCCCCATGAACTCTGACATGCAGCAGTCGGTGGTTTTCCATCTTCCCGTGAGCCTCTGATCAGAACCAGAGAGGAAAAAACTCACACTTTCTGCTTTTTTCCGCCAGAATCAGCTCTGATTTCCACTAAATGAGCTCTATTACTGAAGATATTAGGGAGAAAAGTGGAAACTCGTGTGTTCATGAGGTGGAAACAGCTTCACTTAGAAGGAGAAACTCAAAATTTGGGGATCGCTTTGGTTTATAAACAGCTAAACGGAGCAGGAAAATGGCAGTAAATACATTTTATAAAGACTCCCCATTAAGTCATTAGGTAATATGGGTAATATATGAATTTATCTTATATATTTCTGTCTGAAGATCAGCCGTCAGTCAGCTTTTTTTACGCTTAAAATCATTTTAAAACGGCTTTACGAAGAAGGAGAAACTCAAAATTTGGGGATCGCTTTGGTTTATAAACAGCTAAACAGAGCAGAAAAATGGCAGTAAATACATTTTATAAAGACTCCCCATTAAGTCATTAGGTAATATGGGTAATATATGAATTTATCTTATATATTTCTGTCTGAAAATCAGCCTTCAGTCAGCTTTTTTTACTTGTAAAATCATTCTAAAAACGAGAATATTCTGATTTGGGTAAAAATCTGTGTCTGCCCCGCCCACCTGTGATGAAAGTTTAATGACGCCTGGTGGGGGAGGATGTGTTTTGTTCCCACCAGAGAGTTTAAACCTTTAGGAAGATCAAACGTAGAGCTGAGGATGACGGAGCGATGTGGGCCCACGAGGGGAAAAAACCTGAGCGGGGAGGCCGGTTTATGCCTCTAAAAAGTGCAGTAACTCATCCTCTGATCCAACACTCAAGGAGCCAATTACCTCTTTCTGACGCCACTCATCCTCCAGGATCCCATGGTCTTATCTCAATAACCTTTGTTGCAAAAACTTCATTTGCAGAGGCCGATATCAACAGACCCAGCGCAGCAATAAATGAGACGAGTAATAAAAAGAGGCGCTGGAAAGGGGAGGGGCCAGCTATTGAATTTAGAAACAATAAGAAGGGCTATTCAGTGTTTGGAGAGACGCCCCTTCTCCACAATGATTCATTATTTCATTGTTTTGCGCGTTCCTCTGCAGGTGTGCTGCAGATTTCAGCCTGAAAAATTCAGTAAAACACAGCAAAAAGACACGATAGGATACCTCCGCCCCGCTTGTGCCCTGATGATGGACTCATTTGTCCATTGTTGGTGCGTTTGAGTTATTTTCACCATGGCCTGGCTGTCAGTTTATCAAAATTTCCCCAGTTTTCTAATTAAGGGGACTTGGAGGCAGGTCCTGTTTGTCTTTGAGAAAAATGGAGGCTTCTTTTTCCTCTGCTTAGCACAAAATTTATTCCTGCTTGCTTTGGTAAACAAAAAGAAAACCATGTGCACATCCGAGCTCCCATAAATATTCAAAAACTCGAGAGGCAAATGTCAGTCTGTCCTGCACAATGAAATTGACATTTTCCTGTAGAATTCTTGACACATTAAAGACAATTGGAGCCCTTTTTTTGTTGATTATATTTGAATACTTATTGTCTTGAGGAAAAATGTAATCGTCTTTCCCCATTTGAGCCAAATCCAGAGATGGGAAGCCATAAATAATGACAACAAACCATAGATGGATCCCTATTTTTGTTAAAAAGTTCACGCTAAAGAAAGTCTGCTGTTGAAAATGCACCAAAATCTTCCACAAAGTTCTGTCTGCACATTATGTTCCACAGCTCTGCTGCTAAATTTACCCCTGATCACCCTGTCTTTCGGAAAACATTAAGCCTCAAATAGAGCGTTTGTGGGTTAAATCAGATTTTGTGTCGTTTCCAAAGCTCCAGCTTGCAGAGGATGGCGGGTGGCCCCACTTCTAACCCATAAATCTGGAATTTAGTGCACATTTGCCTCCTCGGTGAGCAGGGAGAGATGCACTGTACGAGCTATTTTTGGTTTTCTAATGAAGGAGATCGACACGTTTTCTGACCACCCGCTCGTCCTGAGGGAGGAAAACGCTGAGACTTTTAATGCTCTCCTGTGGAATCTGCTGTCCTCCTCTCTTTATTTCCCACAGCAGCAGCAGCAGCAGCGTGGATTAATACGACGTTCGCTCTGCTCAGTGGGTGAAATATTCATCACAGGGCCGCGTTTCAGCCTGCCATGTTTAACAGAAATGACGCCTGATGGGGCCGAATGCGACTCGCATAACTCAGACGCCCGTATTTATGAGTTTTACACACACATCCTGAGCAGAACCCCTTTGAATACCGAACAATATCGAACAAACCCTCGTGTGATGTTCATATTGTTGTTACTCAGCCAGCGTTTGTGGGTCTGATGGGCCCGTTGCATTTTGTGGCTTTTAATGCCTCACAATCAAACACTTTTATATTAAAATTAACTTCTCTCTCTCATCCAAAATCAATTCCAATGCCCTCATTCCAATGTCTCAATCTTGATCGGTTATAAGAAACCATGTTGGCAAAGCTGTGCCAGTGTGGTCCCGCCCCCAATTTTTAGCAGATAGACAGAAAATTAGAGCAGACTAACAATGTGTGGGAACTGTTTCTTTTGTCTTTGTGCACCTGCAGACACTAGGTTGTGTGTGTGTGGTACACAGAACATCAATTTCCACACTTCTTTTAGCTTTTCCAGTGGACCCGGACATCTTATATGTAATAGAAATGTGTACGGTGTGTGGGCATTAAATATGAATTCTGATATTTGTTCTTCACAGAAAATGAGCCAAAACCAGTGAGTCTCAGTTTGAAAAATTAATTCATTGTATCACCCGAACACCACACGAGGAGTTTTACACACACATCCTGAACAAAACCCTTTGAATACCGAACAATCCCTCTTTAAGGGCGATTGGTGCTTTTCGGCTAGCTTTTCATTTTGGCTAACGAGCTCGGTTCTGCTACGAACTGATGTCTGCCCTTGGATTGAGATGAGTTACACGCACAGAAATGTCTCCCAATCCTTAGAAAAGTTTAAACCTTAAAAAGCTTGGATCTTCAGCCGAGCTGGGCCGATAATGAACTGTTTGTCCGTTTATCAGGGATTGACATCATAGATTTTGTGGTGTCTGTGGCAGCTATTTATACTTAGATCGCGCTGTCATGGGGAAAACTTAATAACTGCCTGGATCATGATAATTAACTGATGAAATTCAGGCAGCTAATTAATTCCAACGCAAAGTGAAGCTCACACTTGTTAGAAATCTCCAGATGTGTGATCGAGAAAGTGTCTGTTAGAAACCCGGCACATTTTCCTGCGAACGCCTGCAGTGGGAAGGTTAGTTTTTAGATATCATCTGCTTCTCTTGAGCCGAATATGAGGTTTTATCGTCGCCGGCACAAAGCCGATAGGCCGCTGTCTCTGCCCGGCTGCCATCATTACTCACCGTGGCGCTGACATGCGCCCGCACGCTCATCACGAGCCCGCCGTCCTCCCACCTATTGCGCAACAGTACGAGGGGAGAAAATGCAAAGCTGCTGTTGGACATATATATAAAAGCCCGGCACCTTCTAACCAAACAAGCTTTACACGCATTATACTGCTCATTGTTTCAGCCCTATCTAACCTATTGTGTCGAAGTGTGGCGTCACACTTACAAAACAAACATTCAACCGTTGATTATTATGCAAAAGAAAGCAATACGAGTAACGAATAACAAGCATTACAGAGATCACACTCACTGTTTATTCCTTGATTCAAGAGTTCTTAAATTTGTAGACCTGATCAATTTCAGAACTGCTCAAATTCTTTATAAAGCAAGAAATAACTTTCTTCCTGCACACATACAAGTGTTTTCTGATAGAGATGGAAAATATAATCTAAGAGGAAAATTAAATTTCAAAACTAAGTATGTTTGAACAACAAAAAGAAGAAACGAAGATGACCAGGATGCTCTAGCTCCAGCACAAACTCTTGTTTTTTTTAGGCTCGTTCTTTATTTTCTGAAATTATACGACGGAAAAAGCTGCTTTTCTCTGTGTCATTAGATTTTGAGATCCCCACAGCAGTTATTTCTAGTGACGACCACAGTAAAGCAGGCAAAGGACAGCAGGACCTTGGGAAAAACTGCCAACTATGAGTGTTACTACAGGCATAAAACACCCTAAAAACTCAAATTGTGACTGCGCACAGCCTTAAATAGGTGAGAAATATGTCAACACACAGATGGAGACACACACACTGCCTAATGAGGAGTATTGAACTGATTTTAAAAAAAAAAAAGTAATTCTCCCCCTAGATGTCCACATCAGGTATGACTTTGGCCCATTTTTCAACCCAAACGACCTTTAAATCCTCCTCCTGTGACATTTTCAGTTGGATTTAGGTGAAAAACAGAGTTCCCTTAACTGTGATTTCTTTGCCTTCAGAAATATATTCACCTGGAAATTGTTGATGAGTTCAGCTTTTTTTTTAAAATGCTTTATAATACAAAAGTAAAGAATACCATAATCGTACCGTATTAAAAAACATCCTTGACATTGTGGGTTTGTGTTTATTGGTTAATTCAATGAAAAGAAATATTTTTGATTGTGTGGGTGCACATTAAGAGTATAGAGCTGATAGCTACTGATACCCCTCTTTAAACGCAGGGGAAACGATTAGATATGTTTAATAAGAATAACAGTTTTATTTAAGCAATTCTGCAAAAAAGCCAAAGGAATGAGTAACTAATTTGCAACTGAATGTTTTTTCATGGTTTAAAAGGCCATAACACATTTTAAATGCCTCCTGAATTAAAAATAAATAAATCTTTTCAGTTTCAGGGCAAATGCAGCCAATAATTATCACCCGACAAAGAAAGAAAATGTATTAATTATTAAAGACAATAACTAATAAGTTCAAGCTTTCCGTTTGTGGAAAGCTTGAACCTGCACTGATGCACACAAACTGGCATTTATTTGTTGTTTTATTGAGTTTATCTTGAATTCTTTTAACCCGTCTGTGTCCTCCACAGCTTTTCATGCAGATTGACGCCCTCTTTCCTAAAAGGTTCGGATCCTGGACAGACTACTCCAAGAAATACTGCAACGGCCATTTCAGGTGACATTTTCCAAATGTCTGCTCATTTTCTAATTCTTCTACTTTAGTGGGACTTTTTTTAATCCTCCGGCCCTTTATTAAATCTTCAAAAATAATTTTTAAATTCCCTTTTGATTAAAGAAGAAGCTTCTTCTTCTGGGGACATTTTAAATTGCTAATAACAGGGTCAATACAAATTTCTAACACATTCTTTAATTAAACTTACATGTTTTGTTTTGCACACAAAAATGACAAAATACCACAAATGATTAGTTGATATTTCATTACCAAAATGTTCCATTCAGAGGAAATATTCAGACCCTTATGAGTTTACTGCATACTTTGACTTTAATTAGAGCCTGGAGTCTGTTTGGGAGTTTTTTTATGTTAATACAGAGACACTTATCTGTTATTTTAGCTCCACAAAGAAATCAAAGTCATGCTATCAAACAGTTAACTCATTGACTGCCAAAGACGTCTATAGACGTCTTTTATGTTTTTCAACGAGAGTGGCTGGGGGACGATCGGCTAAAGTTTTTCCGTAAATATCGGCTTCCAGACAGAGTATGTAGTAACAAACTGACCCTCTAGGTAGCTGTGCCACTTTTGATGGGAGATGAGCATAGATTGTAGGCAAATAAGAAAAAAAACGCAATGGTTCACTATGCGAGAAATGGCGCCGGTGAGACGCACGTCGAGGAAGAACGGAATAAGGTAGAAACTAATTTTTTTTCCTGATGAGAGAAGAGAGTCTACTCTTTCTTTTGGTGTGTTCGGTGTTTACATAGTCATAGCACAAACTATTCTGTGGCTCTTGAAAAATCAGTCAAAATGCTCCAAAAACTCTGGCAGTATGGGACTCTGTTCTGAAAATGGCTGGCAGTCAATGAGTTAATAAGTGTGTATAACATTAAACAAATCTAATTCCACCTCTGATTTGTTTCACCAGTAAAATTGAGAGACAATAAGTCAGATTTCCCCCCCTCCTGTGGTCGTTTTCCATCCCATACTGCCCAGTTTCTTCATATATCTCCGACCGTTTGATATGTGGCTGTCCGGATTCGGGCTGTACCTGAAACCGGAGTGGGGCCGGTGCTTTGCCGGGTTTTGTTGTGAGTTCCAGGCTCTATCGGAGGCCAAACGCGAGATGCCAGCTGGCCGCCGGCTCCCAGAGACGATCAGTTACACGTGTGAACAAACACATCAAACGCATCGTTTTGGGCGTCCATCAAAGTTGGCAGCTCGGCCGGGGGAGGCCGCCCTGAGCTCCATCTGAGCAGCCTTTATGGGTCGAATCAGTTTAGACAGAACTAACGCTGGTTAACAAAAGTTGCTAGTTCAGGATGCGTGTTTTTAGAAGAAGTAGTTTCTCCTCAACTCAAACTTTAGACACTAAAGTGTGAAGCTAAAAAACGTTGGCAGTGCCGTGTGAAGTTTGTGGACACTTTCAGCCAACATGGCAGAAAACCAGCCTTTGTGCAGAGAGCCAGGACTAATTCTCACAACCCGTTTGGCTGATAAATGGTAAAAAGTTGCCTTAAAGATTGGGCAGAATAGTTTCCTGCTCTGCAAAGTGCCCTTGAGCGAAAAAACAAACAACAAAAAGTGGGTTCTCCCGGCTGCTCGGGCATAGATGCTCAGTGGTAAACGATGGAAATCTGGTGTGGGAAAGCTTTCGTGTCCTTAGATATTACTTTACCTCGAGTACAAATGTGGGTTTAAAACATTCTCAGGCATCTGCGTCAGCCGGCACAGTTTAGACTCTTATTTCCTTTTTTCTCTGCAGATATTTTGGATCTCGCAGGCAGTGGGACAGTCGGGGGGCGTCCAACCTGAAGGAGCTCCACCAGCGTCTGAGCCAGATTATGATCCGCCGCCTGAAAGATGAAGTCCTCAGCCAGCTGCCCCCTAAAATACGCCAGCGGATCCCCTTTGACCTCCCAAAGGATGCTGCCAAGGTGACAGATATTCTTAGGAGCAGTTAAAACACACAGATTTAAGCCTCCAGATGGAGATTAGTGCATTTTCTGTTGAGTGTGTGCATAAAAAATTAGTGTAAAAATGCAGGTAGTGCAGCTTTTATAAGCGGATGATAAACAAATTAGCCAAAATACTAATTAAATTAGTCCTCGCTGAAGTTAATCTCTTCTTTGGTTTCCTTTTGGAGCACATTTTACTCTGATAGTGATCATAATACTCCGATTTATGCTAAAAAAAACAGAGCTAAGATGCTCTGTTAGCTGCCTGCTGCCATCATAAAGGCTGTCGGGGCATTTGAGGAGTAAATGTCATGTGTTCTGTGTGGGTGTTTGCATCTCTCCTGGTCTCCATATTGTAATGGTTGTACTTTTTGCCTCCCACGTCAAACTGCATGCACGTGGATGTGCACGAGGACGGTAATGTTGCTCAATGGAAATTCAAAAACGCAAATATTTGCAGTTTCTTTATCATTTCACCTCTCTGATGTGGCATTAAAAGTGCTTAAAATGACAGTTTTTACTCCTGAAATGAGAATAATCAAAAGAGTCTTTTTTTTAAACGATTAAAAATATGTATATGTATATTAAAAAAAAACGCTTTTTACATTTTCCCCAATGGTCCTGACTCTTCTCTCTTATAAAATAATTGCCTATTGGAAAAAGAGGATAGGTTTAATTATATAATTGAGTAAACAATAGCAACATACTTTATAAAAGGCTTTTGAAACTATCAGTTCACATTTTCCACATTTTTATACAAACATTGACATTTTTATACAAACATTTGCGGTCAAAAGAGGTGAAATACTCATTTGAGACTAGAATTAAGATGGAATTGAATTTAGTTTTAAATTCATTAGTGACCTTAAATACAGAATGTGATATTAATATATATTTTCATGGCCATGATAAGATACTCCAGGAAGTCCTATCTATTTTCCCTTTCTTCTTTCCTTGAATATTAGTCATGCTCTTGCTTCTTTTCTGAATGTTTTCTCAGGTTTTTTCTTGAATGAAGAGTTAAAATTAGTGTGGGTTTTCTGTCTTTTCCGTGCTCAGAGTGACACACACCACTGTGCACACTCAGACTTTTTTGTTAGATTTTTTGGCTCAAAATCAGCTGTTTTAGTTGATGTTAACCATGAAATGAGCCACCGAGACACAATGATGATTCAGGATTTCAGCCAATTCTCCCTAAATGTTAAGAGGTGCCTTAACTGGAGGCTTAATGTGTTTTTTTGTGTGTTTATTTTGACAAAACCATGGCAGTTAGATAGGTTTGTGTCACGTTTTGTCATCTTCACATCAGCGTCGAGCCATTTTTGTCCTCGGTTGAAACAAGAAGGGCGCTTTGGGTGTTATTTCATTTTAAGAAATGAATAAAAGGGAGGGCAATCCGTCCTCTCAGGTAAATGGAGTGGTTTGTAAGTCTGGAAATGCCTCTCAGAGGCAGCGAAATATAGAACATAAAAGCCTGCGTGGACCTCATTCTTCTCTGTGCTGACTGTTAGATGAAGCACAGTTTAGCTGAATGACAATATATACAGAAAACCAGGACCACTCTCCACCAGTTTATTCCTCCTATCTCATTTCACTCCCTAATGATGGCTTTTATCTTCCAGCGCCAGACACTTTTTATGCCCCTCCTGCCCTTTACGTTTCCAGCTCTGGCCTTTTGTCGGCGTTAGTCTGGGGAAAATCATCCAGCGAGGGTGGAGAGCGTCCCCACTCAGTGGGTTTATTCTTTATATCTATTTTTCTCCAACAGCACATTAAAAAAAAAAAGAGAATGCCTGGATGTAAATTTTTTAATTAGGGGGGAAAACACAGGGAGACAGCCTCAGCATTGTGTTTATGCAGGTGCCGCTTAGTGAGACATCTGAGAGAAAACTGGGAAGGAAGCTCGGCTTTGTACTCCCGCGATATGATACTATTTATTCATTCTACCGTCCTTGACTTTGACAAGATTCGAAGCCACTGAAATGCAAATTTCCTCACTAAATGGCGCAAAGCTTTCATGCTTCACAAAAATCTCCCCATTGTACTAGTTCAGTAAACACAGTGAGAATACAACAGGAAGCTGTTGTATGTATGTATGTATGTTTATCTATGTATCTATGTATCTATCTATGTATCTATCTTTGTATCTATCTTTGTATCTATGTATCTATCTATGCATCTGTGTATCTATCTATCTATGTATCTATCTATCTATATATCTATGTATCTATCTATGTATCTATCTTTGTATCTTTGTATCTATCTTTGTATCTTTGTATCTATCTTTGCATCTTTGTGTCTATCTATCTATCTATCTATCTATCTATCTATCTATCTATCTATCT
>JABUIW010000198.1:7986-30389 GCA_013363375.1 Menidia beryllina | reverse complement strand
GGGTAGAGGTACGGGTTAGGGTTAGGATAGGAGCTGTGGGGGGGTAGAGGTACGGGTTAGGGTTAGGATAGGAGCTGTGGGGGGTAGAGGTACGGGTTAGGGTTAGGATAGGAGCTGTGGGGGGGTAGAGGTACGGGTTAGGGTTAGGATAGGAGCTGTGGGGGGTAGAGGTACGGGTTAGGGTTAGGATAGGAGCTGTGGGGGGGTAGAGGTACGGGTTAGGGTTAGGATAGGAGATGCTCTTTGAAGAGGGGGGTCTTCAAGAGTTTTTTGAAGACAGACAGGGACCTGCTGTTCTTTTGGCGCTTGGTAGGTTGTTCCACCATCTATGAACGACACATTAAACAGTCTGGATGGTCTTAAGCTGGTGAAGGCTCTGCTAGACCACAGTCCACTGATGACCGGAGTGATCGTGTTGTGACAAAAGCCTTTGCAGGAGGATTCAAGTAGATGGGAGCCGTACCCTTAAATACTTTGTAGGCTAGCATCAGGCACTTGAATTTGATACGGTCAGCCTTATTTACTTCTGAAAATCAATCAATCAATCAATCAATCAAGTTTATTTGTGTAGCCCTTTACAATACCCAAATGGTACTCAAAGTGCTTTACAACAAAGCCATAAAACAATACAAAAAAACATACAAAACATACAGAAAACACCAAAAAAAGCCTTCCAGAAGTGCGTAGAAAGGAGCAGACAGAAGGAGGAAACCTAAGAAATAAGGGCTAAAAAGGGCTCGCTTTCTTCTTTTTCTGTTTCTAGACCATGGTGGGGGGGGAGGGTGGGGGGGGGGGTTAGTCTGATGGACTCACACATCTATGTCACTCTGACGAGCATCTCGGGGTCCTGCCAGTCGTCCTGGCGACAGAACCTGCCAAGCTAGCGCCTTTGGGGTATTTTTGTTGCTTTACCCGCCAAGCATCTGCTCCCAATTACCCAGAGAGGACTGCTCTGATGCCGGACTTTAAAGCAAACATTACGGGCGGGCGGATTTCAGACAGACCGAGAAGTTTGCGCGCTAATTAAACTCGGCGGAAGGACGCCGTCGGTAATGAGGGCCCCTCGGATCAGAACGGGGTCGGCAGGCCTGGTGGAAGCGTTCATTATCAGGCGCGTCAGCTAATTATCGGCGAGGGGAAAGCAGAGGTTCTCCCTTTCAGAGCAGGTGTGACGGCTGGAGAGGGCTGTCAGGTTTCCAGAGGCCTTATGAGGGTCTCCGTTCGACTCAAATCAGACCTCACAGTTGCTCACTAGTTGGTGCTATTTGTGGCCGGACCCTCAGTGACACGCTCAGCCTCTCCGGCTTTGCAGTTTGAGTCACCGGGAACGGCCAAGTGACGGATATCTGCAGTGCTTTCACCGTTTCCCATCATCTTTTTTTAGGTTATTAGCTCCATACAGTCAATCAAGCTCAGAAACCTTCAAGAAGAACAAGCATGAGTCTGTTAGATGGCGAGTCTTAGTGTTTTGAGACCATTGTTACCACTTCGCTTTATCAATAAAACAAGCCTAAAAAGAGGAAAAAAATGTCAGTCATGAATAAAAAAAAGCAGAGTTATGTAAGGAAAAACTTCAGAATGAAATGTGAGAAACTTTCCGCATTAAATTTGGACCGCTGCTTTCACTTTGGCAGGTGACTCGCCAGAAACTTACTCTGAGTGTTTGCAAGCCACAAATAGGAGTATGAAAAAAAAAAAAAAGGAAGAATGTGCCAAATGCAGTCACGTTGTGTCTCCTAACGCTTAAACTATACTAGCTAAGACATCAACCACAGTGTATTGCACATATATAAGTGTAACATATATAAACAGTATATTTTATGTATAAATATTTGGCATCAAGTGATGAAAAACAATGCATTTTTTATTTAATAAGGCTAAATCTTAGGTTAATTTGCTGCTTTGTACCACTTCCTGTCACATTGATTTTACTGGTTTTATTTCTACACATTTTTAAAATTTTGTTGTTCATTTTAATCCGAAATCCTGTAGAGTTTGTGTAGATAGTGGAAGTAACTCTCTTCTGATCAACCGATAATTGATTTTTTTTTTTTAAACATGCATTAGTTTATATTGATTTGAAGCCTGCATTTAGATGGGACTCAACTGAATGTAGTGATTAGTGAGATTAGTGAGTGTTGAGCTTCATCTGGATGTTCAGGTGTCAGAGAGCAGATTTCTTTCCAAAGAAACACCAATCATATCACTGAGCAGCGAGTTATTGATCCGCTCTCAGTGTCTGTGAGCTGGCAACCGCAGCCCCGTCTCCTTTTCTGGTCTGGATCCTCGGTGTCCGATAGTGGATCGATCCCACAGAGAGGAAGCCGTGGTGATTAATTGACTCCTGGTCGGCTTTTCCTGTGTGTGCTCTGATGGATCCTGTTTGTGCCTGTGCAGGCGGGGGCTGTGAAGGACTACATTAAGATGATGCTGGAGGCCGAGCAGATGAAGTTCCTGGTGTTCGGACACCACCTCACCATGCTGCAGGCCTGCACCGAGGCCGCCATCGAGGCCAAGGTGAGCAAAAGAAAGGGAACTCAGGGCAGGATCTGGGCAAGAAACTTTTATTTTATATATATTTTTTACTTTATTTTCCAAGCAATTTCAAGGTGTGCAAAAAGAAAAAAGTGGAGGAAAACACTAAAACTAACACAAAACATGAACAAAATTATATACTGTCCGGATTGGGATCTGACTCAAGCTAGTAAGCAATGTCCTATATGTACATATGTCACATATTCTTTTTTTTTTAACTTTATTTGTCTTTGTCGACAACTACAAGGTGTGCATAAAGAAAAAAAGGGAGAAAAAAACTAAAACACACACATAATGTAAACAAAACTATATAATGTCCAGATTGGAATATGACTCAAGCTTGTAAACAATGTCCTATATATTCATATTTCACATTTTCTTTTTTTTTTTACTTTATTTTTCTTTTTTTTGACAATTACCAGGTCTGCAGAAAGAAAAAAGGGGAGGAAAAAACTAAAAGAAACAAAGAACATGAACAAAACTATATACTGTCCGGATTATTTGTTAATATTATTTTTTGTTCTGCTATGTACAGTTCAATAATTATCAATGTATTTTTCTGTCTTTTTCCTGTAGACAAAAAATAATTACCAGTTCATCATCTTTACCATTTTAAAAGATATTTCCATAGTTTAAAATCTTTTGTCAAGCGTGATCAGTTTGGAATGATTCACAAACTGACACTGTCCCACAAATTAACCAGAGTTAGTGTAATCATGACTCCACAAATCAGACCTTGGGCTTCTTTACATGAATGAAGGTGCATTTTGCCTCATTTTCATTTAATTTCCTTGCAGGTTTGGGCGTTTATTGCCTGTTAACGATAGCCCAGACAGACCAAACGTGAATTCATGTTTCACTCCTCCTTGCCGGGGCTCCAGAGCTAATTGGGCCCCATGTTTTAGTCTTATGCTTTCATCCATCGTCCTGCTGTGTTCCCACGTCGAACCCCAGTCATAGTCACGATTAGCTTTGACAGACTAATGATGTCTAATCCCACAAGTCGAGCTTTTGCAACAGCAGATGTTATTCATCGTGAATTATTAAATATTCCACCTTAATTTAGGTGCACTGTGCAAAGCAGGTGCAGCTTTTTGAGTCATATTTGCACACGTTATCTAATAAAACGTGTTTTTTTTCCCTCTCTTAGAAAGTTTTTTCTCAACTTTTTCTCAACTCAATTACAAGCGAATGATTTATTTTAGCTTGGCACCGGCAACCTGTGAAACCGTTAGAGCGTGCGCGCGCCTGTGTGTGTTGGTGGGGTCGAGGAGTTGTCAACCGCGTGTCGTAACGTGGTGGTGCGACGTGTGATAACACGTTCCTCCTTGAGATGCTCAGTCTGGTGCGTTCGCGATCACCAATTAACAGGCACGAGCTAAAAAAAGGAACGACAAGCAAAGCAGCCTGATGTGATGTTGGCAGAGAGAAGGGACTGTTCTAATCACGGGGTTAACACTGTTTCCCAAACCTCCCCTAGCGTCATGTTTTCTATATATAATACGACTTTGAATGTCTCAAGCTCACAGGTAAACATCTGCTTTGAAGTATCGTTGGTTTGTGAAGCCTTTCTGGTTTTATCATGTGGTTTAACCCTCTTAAAACTCTAAACAGTTGATTGACTTTTCGTATTTTCAAGAATAGTCAAACTATTTAATTAAACTTGAAAAGTTCAGTTCAGTCAACCGGATGTGAAGTTTTCTAGAGGATTTTTTGGCCTCTGATCCAAGAAGCTTCTTCAGTTCTAATTGATGGAACTTAAAAAATTAGGGGAAAAAACAAAAGGGGGCTCTGGTCCCTCCTACTGGGGGGCCATGGGGGGTGTAAATGGTCGTTAGGGGTTCTGGATGACCGAGAATCTTCAGATATATTTCATTAAAATTCAAATTTAACTACCTCTGGCTGAGATAGGAAGAGTGTAGATACTGTGTCCTAAATCTACACTGTATCACGCCATCTCTTTTCACTTAACATTGTTTATTTCTCAGTTTATTACTTATTGTTTGTATTTTAAAAAGGCTACTTTAATTTTTTATTTTTTATTTTTTGAGAGCATTGCAATACAGTGGTATGGAATGTAAAATGTTACTATCTATACTAAATAATACAATATAAAACAAATACAACTTACATAAATTCCAATCAGACAAGTACCCTTGAAAAGAATAACAAATTATAGACTTATAATGTTTGAATATTATGTATAAGACGGTATAAATGCAACAATTACAGGTATATAATTGTTAAATAGACCACTTAATACTAAGGCCGCTTTAATTTTGCACTACTCAAGTCGCGTTTATTTATCCCTGTAATGCCAAATGTGTCATATTTGATTCATACGCTTTCTGAAATGTTTTGCGTCTGACACCTTTTGCATAATTTAATGGTAAAAACTTTGCTCAAAATCCTATTGTGCACAATCAGATACACCTGATAACAGGGGGCAGAAGACTACACGAAAAAAAATCTTGTTTTATCGCATAGTAATAAATTATTAATATTAAAAATGTATTTCTGTTTTTTCCTTTTACATATTTTGTTAAAAGGCCAAATAAGGAATTTCAAACCAAAAAAAAGCAATTGTCTGTTTTGTTTTATTCTTGGATCGGGCTTTAAAGGGTTAATTTAATTCTGTATTTCAGTAATTTCCTGCAGGATAAAGGAAGCGTTGTGAATCCTGAATCAGACATAATGTGTGTGTTGTTTCTCAAAGAGGTTCACCCTCACATTCGTGCAGTCACAGCTAAACTAACTCGTACAGGTGAGCCTCACAGTTTGAATCCGGCTTCCTGCTGGCGGCCGCTGAGCCAGAATCAAAAGAGAGCAGCCGTCATGGTGCATTAGCAGCTCTGCGAATGTCAGCTTCAAGTTCAGCTCTAATGGATGTGCAGTCGCTGCTGTCTTTGTTTGGTTTTACAGGGACACCGAATGCAGCGTTGTTTGATTTGAAATGCACAATTCATTGTTGCTGCCTGGTTTTCTATGGTGCCTCCATTTGCTCGTTTCTTTCTAAAATGTCTTCGATATTGTAAAATACAGGTCGATGAAACTATGCTGTCCTTTATTGCCCCCCATTGTGAACAATGCTCTCCATTTTTAAAGAGGATAGACATTCTGTTTTTATGTTATTAACTTTTGTAAAAATAAGGAAATATTGAAAAAGAACACATTCAATCTGAAATACATTCATTTTTTTTCTTTACAATCATCCAGACACCTTTTTTTATATTCAGTAAGCAGCCATTTTGTTTGGTTTTCTAACACTAACAGCTTCTGCTAGCTATTAACAACAAACTCTTTTGACAGACATTTTGATTAACTAAGTTACTGGTTGTTGATGTTATTCAATAATAAAATTTTAACAGACTTTTTTACCATTTAAAATGGAAAAAATGACAAAACAGCAACACACGCACTCCCAGAAGCTAATAGCTTGCTACTGTCTTTAGCTAACAGCTGCTATTTTTATCTCTTAATGCAGATTCAGCAGAAGAAAGTTGCCTTCTTCTTATGCATGAAATAGTTTAAATCTTCTGTGAACAAAATGTCTTTCCCAGGCTGGTTACATCAGAATTGATGGCAGCGTGCCGTCATCAGAAAGGATCCAGTTGGTTCATAAGTTCCAAAACGACCCAGAAACTCGAGTGGCGATCCTCAGCATCCTGGCAGCCGGACAGGTACCTCCTGAAAAACACTTTAAACTTTACATACAGATTACATTTTATTGTGAATTATAAAGAAAAAGAGAACTACATAATACTAAATCACTGACATAATAGTCAGATATGGAACCAATCAATTAATCACTATTCTGCTTTAATTATGAGCTAAATGACAAATAAAATCATCAAAACCATTTCACTCTTTATGTTTAACTATTAATCTCATAAAACTGCTTACTTCTAGTGACAAAATGTGATGTATTCTGGTCAAATGTAGCGATGACAGTCAGTTGATTTAATCAGCATCAGAATCATAAATACTTACGGTAATAATACTTAATAATCCCAGAAGGAAATGAAGAGAAACCTTACCGATTGCGTGCGTTTAATCAAACGTAGCTTCCAGTTTTGCTTGTTTTGAATCAATCAATGTTCTGCTTTAACTATGAGCAAAAAGACAAATAATGACAAATAATATCACAAAAACCATTTCAATCTTTATGTTCAACTATTAATCTTGTAAATCTGCTTGCTTCTAGTGACAAAATGTGATGTATTCTGGTCAAATATCAGAGAGTGAGAGAGAGTTTAATCAAACGTAGCTTCCATTTTTGCTGATTTTGAATTCACTCCTGTCTGTATTTGGCTGCTAATGAGCAGCCGGACAGGTACCTAGTGGTACCTAAATCACTGACATAATAGGCAGATATGGAACCAATCAATCAATCAATCAATCAATCACTGTTCTGCTTTAATTATGTGCAAAAAGACAAATAATATTACAAAAAACATTTCACTCTTTATGATTAACTATTAATCCTGAAAATCTGCTTACTTCTAGTAAGCAGATTTGTGTAAATGTGATGTATTCTGGTCAAATTTCAGTTGATTTTAGAGAGTTTAATCAAACGTAGCTTCCATTTGTGCTGGTTTTGAATGTTCTCCTGTCCGTATTTGGCTGCTAATGAGCGCGTTTGTCGGCTCTCCAGGGTTTGACCTTCACGGCTGCCAGCCATGTGGTGTTTGCGGAGCTCTACTGGAATCCGGGACACGTCAAGCAGGCGGAGGATCGCGCCCACCGCATCGGGCAGACGTCCTCTGTCAACGTGCACTACCTCATCGCCAAGGGCACCTTTGACACCGTCATGTGGTCCATGCTCAACAGGAAGGTACTGCGGATGACACCGTGGAAGTAATTTATGCTAATCTGCCTCAGCCTCCGAAGATGTCAGTTAACTCATTGACTGCCAAAGACGTCTATAGACGTCTTTTATGTTTTTCAACGCGAGTGGCTGGGGGACGATCTGCTAAAGCTTGTCCGTAAATATCGGCTTCCAGACAGAGTATGTAGTAACAAATTGACCCTCTAGTGCCCCTTTTGATGGGAGATGAGCATAGATTGTAGGCTAATAAGAAAAAGGTAACGGTTCGATATGAGGGAACATGTCGCCGGTGAGACGCACGTCGAGGAAGAACGGAATAAGGTAGAAACTAATTTTTTTTTCCTGATGAAAGAAGAGAGTCTACTCTTTCTTTTGGTGTGTTCGGTGTTTACATAGTCATAGCACAAACTATTCTGTGGCTCTGGAAAAATCAGTCAAAATGCTCAAAAAACTCTGGCAGTATGGGACTCTCTGTTCTGAAAATAGCTGGCAGTCAAGGAGTTAAAAAAAAAACTTGTTAGGGATTTCGGGGAGTCTTTGCTGAGGAGCCAGGAGGTGAAAGGGGGAAGCTGAAGGTCTCCTGTCCTTCAGGAAAGTGTCACCGGCAGCACACTGAACGGCAGGAAGGAGATCCTGAAGGCTGACGAGGGGGACAAGGACGAGTGGGACTTCCTAAACTTTGCCGACGCGTGGACGCCCAGCGAGCCCCTGCAGCCGGGGGGGGGAGACCCCAGGGACGACCTGTTCTTTACTCATGTGAGCGAGCAGAGAGAGTTCATCTGAAACACTCTGTTTATTCCCATTTCTCTGTCTGATATTCTGCTTTGGTTTCTCTGGTTTCTCTGTTTTTACCCCTTTTATAGCTGATTACTACCATGCTTTACCCATCGACTGATTTCCCTTCAAACATCTCTGACATTAGCATTATTTGGTTAAAAACGTTTCTTGTTCTTATATTCAAACATCTTGTGACATAAACATCAAAATCCAATAAGGATCCCAATAATCGAACAGGTTAATTAGTAAATACAACAAAAGTAACTTGATGTATCATGTTATTTGGTTAAAAACGTTTCTTGTTCTTGTTCTTATATTCAAACGTCTTGTGACATTAGCATCTAAAGTCAATCAGGATCCACATAATTTAACAGGTTAATTAGTAGATACAACAAAAGTGACTTAATGTATCATGTTATCCAGTTAAAACATTTCTTGTTCTTATTTTTGATGCATATAAATCCAATGTTAGTTTTGACTGGCAGAAACTGCCTTCCCTCTTTGCTTCATCCATCGACAGGATCCAAATAATCTTAACAGGTTAATTAGTAAATACAACAAAAGTAACTTAATGTATCGTGTTATTCGGTTAAAAACGTTTCTTGTTCTTATATTCAAACATCTTGTGACATTAGCATCTAAATCCAATCCGGATCCCAATAATCTTAACAGGTTAATTAGTAAATACAACAAAAGTAACTTAATGTATCATGTTATTTCGTTAAAAATGTTTCTTGTTCTTATATTTAATGCATATAAATCCAATGTTAGTTTTGACTGGCAGAAACTGCCTTAAAATTAGTGGTAATTAAGGAAGAAAATCAGATTTTTACTGTGCAGAAGAGGAATAAAATGAGTGTTTCACAAGCAAGTTTAAGGTGAAACTCCATGATTTCAGAAACCCTTCATCAAGACCCCTAATTCATATTCATTAATAGTTTCTCTTTAGGATTAATAGCTGATATTTAAAACCACAGACTAGAATGGGACCATAATGGACCCATCAGAACCACCACTGTTCCAGATCTCTGTTGGCAGAAATCCTGATCCAAAGCCAGGCTCATTTTCACCTCTGCAGAAAGCTGAGAAACAAGCTGCACTCCTCCAACCATTTAGGCCTTAAAATGCTTCAGCCAGCTTTTTTAAAAGGGAAATTTATTTTATTTTTTTATTGTTATTTTCAGCACGTTGTTGTTGTTGTTTTTCTTAGTTTGAGAAAGAGAAGCAGCACGACATCCGCTCCTTCTTCTCCCCAAGCGGCCGCAAGGAGAAGAAGAGGAAGAACACCGGCGACGAAGAGCCGACTCCCTCCGTCTCCACGGCGACGCCCGCCGACCCGGACTCCTCCCCCCCACTAAAGCGCCCCCGGACCCCCCGGGGGGACCCAGCTGTCCTGGACCAGGACCCGGACCTGGTCCCGGACCCGGGGCAGAGGTGGAGCTGTGGGGCCTGCACCTACTCCAACAGCAGCCTGCTGCCCTACTGCGAGATCTGCGAGCTGCCGCGCCCCCCCGCCGCCGCCAGAACAGGTAACCGGGCCCCCGGCTGTTTAGGTTAACAGTTTTTACCACTTTCTTTGAATTACACTCGGTTCAATTCAATTGCCAAACAGCTTTCCAAACAGAGCAGGTCAGAGTTATTTACAGAAGCCCAACAAGATCAGACTGAGGTATTTACAGAAGAACAACAAGTCCCACCAAGAGCAGCACTAGGCGACACAGGGAGGGAAAAACTTCCTTTTAAGAGGAAGGTATAATGTTTTTCCAACAATGTTCTCTCCATGTATGTGATGATGTGGTGGTATGCTGTGTCTGCCATATGTGTAACCAGTCTTCTTCTGAAATATCAATTTCTGAGTCTTTTTCCCATTTGTGTTTCACATATAATGTGTTCCAAGTTTAACACTTCTTAACAACAGCTCAGACTCAGAAGTTATTTACAGAAGCCCAACAGTTCCCACCTAGAGCAGCACTAGGCGACACAGGGAGGGAAAAACTTCTCTTTAAGAGGCAGAAACATGGAGCAGAACCATGGCTCAGGGTGGGGGAGAGAGAGTTTGTCTCTAAAATAGGCGATTGGGAGGAATAAAAGAAAAAAATGGAAAAAAAGCAAACATAAGCATCAAGGTAGGGATGTCCCGATCCAGCTTTTTTCACCTCTGATCTGAGCATTTATTAAAGTTTAAAGTTATTTATCTACTTACTTAGTTGTCAGACTCATGTTGAACAGGGATTTACTCTGATAACAACTTAATGGTCAGGACACAGACCTGTGGGTTAGCAGATGCTAATGCTAATGCTCGTGTGGGATCGTGAACACTGAGTTTTGCCTCCCATGTTATTGTCCCTGTCGTTATAAAATAGTCCATTTCTTCCATTGTCTCTACATAATTCCTCCTGAGTTTTTATCCTACATTTCAACAGCTCCGTTATATATATCTTTTTAACCATTTTAATGCCAGTCCTGCTGTGTTGGATTGTCGGCTTAGTACCATTTTCTTGCGTTTCCCTTTTTTACAGGCTGCTAACAACCTTTTTTGTAGAAAAAAATAGAGTATGTCTCCTTCTTTTTGTTTCCCAGGTACAGTAGTACACCTGTCATAGGTGTTATATCCCAGAATCCTAATGATTACCTGATGCATCGCCTTTATTTTTGGAAGTCCTCAGTTCCCAATTGACCATCATCATTTCACTGATTGCAAAGTGGGTGTGTTTTAAAAAAAAAAAAAAAGATGCCAAAGAGCCTGAAACTGGCCCCGGAGCTCAATCACCCGAAGCAAAAATCCATCCCTCTCTTTATTTTCCCTCCTGTCAATATCAATCGCAGCCGCCTGTTGACATAATACTTTTGAACAGCATTACAGATTTCACCAGATGGAGATGCGAGATAGCGGAAGATGGAGGCAGGCTTTGCCAGAGTCTGAAATAGCATCGCTCGGAGAATATTGTCTGTCTCGCTCCTTCTGCAGATGACAAGGACACAGTATAATTCTCACCTGTCAGAGAGGGAGAGGGAGCAGGCACCAGGCGTCTCACACAAAGTTGTGGGAAAAGTTGAGCTGGCTGTAGGTGATATGTCTCTGACAGCCTATGATTGTATCTCACAAAAGAGTCGGAGAGGGAAGTCGTTATGACCCGGCAGGCTGCAGGTCTGTGCTCTTAAAACAACCCGAGATGATGCATTTATTAATGCGGGTTAAGGCACAACCATTTTACACTGAAATCTGAGTGGAAAAAGCTGTGGAAGTAGTTAAATAGTCGCTCAACAGGACGGCTCAGGGATGGGTGATTATCGGGTGTCTTTTAGCCCTCGGGCAGCAAACGGCATGAAGTGGTGCTGAGCAATGCTTCAGGCTGCTGGCCCTTTAAATGAGGCAGTGCTCTGGGTATTTTGTTATGTGATATTTGGAAAAAAATGCGTACCGGACGGCATGTGAAAATGCTGATCCAGACTACCGATCCAGTTTAAAAAAATGTCCGTTTTCCAGCACACCGATTAAAATGATCCATTCCACTTTGCTGTGTTTTTCCCTAATATCCGGTCCGGTCATTTTCCAGCACAGCCTTTAGCATTAGCATTAGCATCTCCTGACTCACAGGTCTGTGTCCTAACCATTAAGACGGCCATGTTGATTTGAAGCTATCTGTAAAAATGCCAGTTGTGTGGGATCATTTTATCCTATTTTGTGTTTATCCCTGAACAAACAGGTCAGTGTCTCTTTACCAACTACTGTGTATTATTCAAATTTACCTAATTCAGATGGCTAGTTATCAGAGTAAATCCCTGTTCAACATGAGCCTGACAACTTAGTAAGTAGAATTAATAACTTTAAACTTTAATACATGCTCTGATAGAATAATGTATATCGGGACATCCCTACTTCTGAGTTACATACAGGATGCTATTGACGGAAGGACCAAAATGGAGCCCTTCCCATGAGTCTTTTGCCCTAAAGCTGCTATCACACAGTCGGCCGTGGGGGATTTAGAGGACACATACATGTACAGCACGTCCAAGTCGGTTTCCCCCTCACACTTAAGAGTCAGGTGTATGTGTCAGGCTGTCAGAGGAAAGCTGTGGAACTACTGGTCCTTATGAGGAGGAGGAAGGGGAAGCAGCCAGAGGGTTTGGGCTCAGCATGTCCTCAGGGCAAGGCAGAAGTTTCTGCTCGTTCAGGAGGTCCAACTCAACCTGAGCTGGGTCAGGACTCAGATAAGTTAAGTTAAGATTAAGTTAGAGCTGAGTCCTGACAGCTGATGTTCACAGAACATCCTGGAATGGAAAAGATGTCCGACCTTTAGTTGGCCAGTCAGCTTTTTACCAGAAACCCTTTTCCTCCTCATCTGTAACCAAAACGGCCCAAAACTAGAGGCAGAAAGTCGGTAAAAACGGGGAAACTGGATGTCGTGATGATTTAAACAAAGATAATCAGCTGCAGACATTTTAACAAAGACTGACCAGTTTCCATGATGGGATTAAGCTGGAAATCAGGAGGATTTTACCCAAAATTTCCCAAGAACTTTGTTGTGTAAGCTGTAATTTTTGAAATCCAAACTTAAACGGAAAGAAGCCGCTGGCTGGTTAATTTAGAGAAATGTCTTCATCAATATAAAAGCTTGATAAATTGTACAAATGATTGAATAGATAGATGGATAGACTTCTTTAGTTTATGAATCCTGAAGGAAACTGTGCAGGAAACTGGCTCAGACCTGTCAGGCTTTTTTTCCTGGGCTTGGCCTGCTGCCGGTCAGAGACTTTATGCTAAAAAAACAACATAAAAACCAGGACTATGGCGGACTTTTATCCCAACTGCATAAAGCAATCAAAGTTACCTTTCCATCCTGGTGTATTTACATATTCCTGATTATGCTTCCCAGCCCGTTTGACGGCCGGTTTAATGGCTGTGGAGCCTCTGAAACTCTGATTCTGGATGTGCTGACGGCCCGTTTACAGCTCGGCCTGTTGGAGGGAAGCCGACGCACTTAAAACAGGCTCGGTACAAACAGGCTGTACTTCAGCTTTCAAGCAGCGCAAACACTCACACCCACACACACTTTGTTCCCAGCAACACCCCCCCCCACCCCCCCCCCTTCATGCTCAGCTGCAGCAGATACTTGATAACTATTCAGCAATCACACTTTCTCCTTTATCTGGAGCTTGGCTCTGCATTCACAGGCTGTGTGGGGAATTTAACAACCTGCTAAATTTGTAAATGACAGACTGTGCTGGAGAAATAACGACTGTATTTATGGAGACACCTCTCTGCTTGGCTCAGCCCGTCGAAACGATGGGAAATAATCAGGATGACACCAGAGATCTTATCCTCCTCCAGAGCAACAATTTGTCAGAGTGACTAAACAAAACGGGCGACACTCACACAGCATCTGGCTATTAAGGCTTTGTGCTTAAAGAAAAGTAAGAGTCTTGATATTTCAGCAGTCTGTGAGTTAATCTGAGGGCAGAATAGCGCAAAAAATCAGAGCACAAATAGATATTATATCATGTATCATCACTTTTTCTCTCTCAGTTCTGTCCAACCAGCTGCACAGATCTTTAGTTAAACCTTAACTACATGATTTTAACACGATTTATTCCCAGAAAAGCAGTCATAATCTTTCTTTTTCTCCACATCCTGTGCTTTGTTTAGCTTATTCCTTACACATATATTCATTTATTTAACAGGAAACCCTGTCAGATACGACCAAATAATCACAGGTATTTTCCCAAATTCTTTGCTCTTCAGCTTTTAAGTCACAATCAGCGAAACAAAATGTGCGACCCGTGCACATCTGCATCTAAAGCCTGAATATGTGGAGCATCTGTAAGAAGTTAGAATCTCTTAGTTTTGAGGTTAAAGAGTGATGCTTTAAACTAAAATGAATCACTTCTTCTTTCAGAAACACAGATGTCTTCTAAAATCACCCTTTTTTTGCGTAATTGCTAGAGGTTTACTTCAGAAATATGACTATTAAAACTAACTCATAAGAACTTTTATCACTTTCATATTTAAAGTTTAGTCAATCCTTTCTGGTGCTTCTTTTTTCCGATCTTTAAAGTTACATTTTGACCATTTTTTCTCACATTAATAAGGATTTCTGACCTTCTTTTAACTCCTAGAGTTGGGCAACGGCATCTTATGTAAGCTGGATGCAAACTCAATAATTTTGACTCTTTAAATCCAGCTGTTTCTGTTCCACCAAAGACGAGGTTTGACATCCTTGCTGTTGATTTAGCCGGAAAGCCTGAGCACCATTTCCCTGTCGAGTCAGCTGGGTTCCTGTGTCTGTGGCTGTTTTGGGCCGGGAGCGTGGGCACGGCCGAGTCCCTCCGCTCTTTCACCAGCAATTTGTCTCTCAGCACCTACTGTGAGAGATGGATTGAGGAAAAGGGTAATTTGGTTATCTCTCCCTCCAACACTCAGTTAGCGCTCTGGCTCTTTTAGCATTTACAGTGAGGGAAATAAGTATTTGACCCCTTGCTGATTTTGCAGGTTTGCCCGCTTACAAAGAATTCTTATTTTTCCTCATCAGATGGTTATCAATTTTTATAAATTCATATGATGTGATTTTCTGGAATTTTCTTTGGGATTCTGTCTCTCACTGTTAGAATGTACATATGATTAAAGTTATAGATCGTTGCATTCTTTGTAAGTGGGCAAACCTGCAAAATCAGCAAGGGGTCAAATACTTATTTCCCCCACTGTACCAACAAAGTTCGCTAACACCTAGAGGATGGAGGAGCGCCTCTTTTCTTTTCTTCCACACTTTCTGAAAAGCTGCAGCCTCACAAGTGTCTTTTTAATGCGTCCGTGTCGATTCGGGGACCTTATCAAGCTGCCCGGGACCCGACGGGGTCCTGACGGGGGGAAAACAACCGCGTCCACAGGCACAAACCTGCAGGGTTTCCCTGTTAACGTCTTCCTCGGTGGGGACGACTTAACACAAATTGAGCCGTCTCTGGTGGCCCCGCTCGGCTTGTTAGTGAAGGGGGGCAGCAGCCCCCAGACTCCGGTGACATTTGAGGCAGTCGACTGGATGTGGCCTTTTGAAGAAACAAGCCAGAGATGCAGGAGCACTAATTAGCCCTCTGCGTCCTGGAGGCTCACAACTTCCTGTCTTGTTAGATTTCGCACCTCAAGTTCGACAAATATTGTGAAAGGATGCGATTTGAATATAACCGGAGAGGGGAGAGGAAATTGTACTTTTTGAAGCAGCCCTCAGACTGTGACATTTGCGGTTTGCTATAAATAATCGCGCTCTTTTGTTTAAGCAGACGATCAGGCCGTTAATTCCACTCTAATCAAAAAGTTCAGCCCAAAAAGTTTAGTTTTATACGGCTGTGGAGGATCCGTCCCTCCATCAGAGCTGATGGTGTTCAGTCCACGTCTGGTTCCTCTGACATCCCCTTTAGCTTGTTTCTGCCTTTAAATATCCAACTTTCCGCACGTAAAACTTATTTCTGCTTCTTTGCCAAGTTGATTGTTCTGTTGAGACTCAATGCTGGCTCATCCCTTGAGTTGGGGCCTTTTTTTTTAGCCTGAATGATGTATGGGAGGAGACAAAAACACATTCCTGTGAGTGAAAATGGTCAAAAAACGAGCGAAAAACCTGTTTCTGAAAGTCAGGAGAACTGTTGACCGGGACATCTTTACCAGATAAAAAGAAACAAACGAGGATCCTTTATCTGACGGTTAAAGTTTGATGTTTAATGTAGTTGGAGGGGGCAAAAAGCTGATTACAGAGCCGAGTCAGCTGTGTGAGCACAGATGCTGCAATCACTCACAATTATTTTGTTTAGGTTTGATTGCACATGATGCAGCCGAGCAATTAAGGAAACAATGGGACGCGAGCACAATTCAATTCTCAGCAATTGTTTTTGGCTGCTTGATGCAATGGCCGGTGGAGGGAGTTTGACAGGTGTTCAGTCTGCCTCTCTGCTGATGTCGTCAGATTAAAAATGTCCAAATCTCCGGTGTGTGGCCGGAGGAAGAACAGGTAAGTAAGCATTCCTCCGCGCCCCGCTGAGGTCTGTTCATTCCTCACAATCACATCCCCTGAACTTGTCAGGGGAAGACGTATGACGGCTCCTGTAATAACATCACTAATGAGCCATATTGAGTTTTACTCTCATGTCAGCAGTCATTTTGTCCTCGGATGATGGATATCTCTTCGGGGGAATGAAACTCTTCAAAGTCTGATTGCTCCGTGAGACTCGGGCCAATTGAGTAATCCTCATTTTTTCTCTCCTAACCTTTGGCTCTGCTGGCTCAGGGCCACCGGGACCTACTCCTCCTCCTCCTCTTCCTCCCCCTGGACCCCCGAAGCCCCCCCAAGGCAAACAACCAGAGCCTGAGGAGCCGGAAAAGAAGGGAAAGCATCCCAAAGACAAACAGAGACGAGGGGGATCTGAGGAAGAGGACGAGCGGGGGCCTAAAGACAAACAGTCGGCAGAGGAGCGAGGTATTTTTTAATGTTGTTTATGGTCATTAACAACACGTTAGCCTTGAACTGCTAGCTTCGGCTAATGGCTAATAATAACGTGCTACCATTAATCATGTACATATCTAACTCCGCCCACATCCAAGTCACCAATAGGGAGATCCCAGACAAGAAAATGGTAATGCCTCATGGCAATATAGACATTAATTTAAAAATAGTTAAATTAATCTTTCAAACACTTAATTAAACTCTATCCATAATATTATGTTAAAATAGTGTAATGTTAAATAGGTTTGTAGAATAATTCCAAACAAGTTTAACCAAAAAATATTAATTTCTCACAATTATTAAGGCTGTAGGGTCAGGGTTAAGGTTAGGGTTAGGATTAGGGTAATTAATGTGGGCCACTGGCCAAAATAACATCAGTAACAGGTCAGTTTGAAATGAAAGACACTAACCTGTCAAAATTCAATTAAATTTTGGGGTCTTTGTTTTTATCCTTGTGGTATCAAAAATGGTATCGAGTATTGAGTATTTTCCTGAGTATCGCTATCGAGTTGAAAATTTTAGTATCGTGACAACCCTAGCCTAATCCCACCTGCAATCTTTTGCTTTTCATATCCAGGGAAATTGTCTGGTGCTGCTCCCCCGCCTGCCCATCTAATGCTATTAATATCACGGCCTCAGCCAATAAGGGATCGCATCCCGCACCATATGGGGCTCCGCGTTATTATTCTTATTTCCTTTTAGCATCCAGATGCAGATATTGTCTGTTTTTCCTTGCCACAAGAGATACTGAGTAGGGATGGGGATCGAAACCCGGTTCTATCAAGGACCCGGTTCCACTTTTTTCAAAACCCGAAAATCAATAACGTTTGGGCTTATCGATAACACTATCGAGTCTGTTCGTTTTTTTAATTATTACAATAGTAATTGTGAATTCCGTGTTGTAAATCGGCAGCATACAAGCTAGTTAGCTTGAAAAGTAAATAAAGTTTCAGACGTGTTCAGATTGGCTCAGTAAAACGACAAGTAGGTTATCATGATGCGGTCAAGTGTAACATAAAGAAAAGGGAAATTGAGTTTTTGGCGAAAAACATGAGTAATATTTGTATTGTAATACAATATTGTATATTGCTCTAATTATTTTAGAATATATCATTAAACTACTGATGCCAACATTTATTAAAAATTACATTTAATTTTAAATACAATTATTTATTTGTTAAATATTGTCGCATCGTCTTTCCACCAAATAACAGAAAAGTATCGATAGTGGTATCGATAAAGACTCGGATCGATAAGGAGCATCGATAAAAGTATCGATATCAATAAATATTAACGATCCCCATCCCTAATACTGAGTCAAACCTCCCTAATCCCATTTGACTGGTTTGGAGCTCCAAATTACAGCAGAGTTTGGGGCTCCATCTCTGTCCACCCGGCTGATGAGCTTTCCGATTAGCTGTTTTTCAATAAAGTGGACCGAGGTCTAATTAGAGGAGGGCACGGAGGTCCCCGGCTGCACCTGCTCATCTCTGAAGCTCGACCTGCCTCCACGTGCACTCTGTTTGGACGTGCGCACCTCTTGTGGATCTCTGAGGGATGTGGAGAAACAAATTCCCAATTACGCAGCGTGTAGCACTGCAAATTAAGACTGTGTTTGAGTAGCTGCGTCTCGGAGGGATACACAAAGCAATAAATTGCTCTAATTGCAAAGAACTAATTACAACGTCTGCAATATGAAGACCTTTCAGGTTAAAACTGCCAGACGAGCAGAGCCTAAGAAAAGCCTCTGACCTGGGGGGGGGGTTGATGACTCCAGAAATCATTTAGGCTTTAACAGGCAGGCCTTTAGCACCTATTAGCCTTCAACATCCACAGATCAAACCTCTGCTCCCTAAGGCCTCTCATTGGCATCTGTTAGTGCTCCGATAGTGTGGCGGGTCGTTTCCCGTCTCCGTGGCGACCCCGGCCCACCACGGCTTCCCCCGCAGAGCTTTCCCCGCTCTCAGAAAAAAAATAAAATAAAGGTGAGTGAAAACCTGCTCCCTTTAAAAGGGAAAAACACCTCCATTCAGCCCCGCTCTCGGGGAGAGATAAAAGCTTCACTGTCGATCAGAAATGGCAGCACTAAAGATGCTCTGCAGGGCATCAACTCGCCCCCCGTGCGCCCTTTAGATGTGAACCCCCCACCCCCGGAGACGGCTAATATCTGTGGAAACTTTTAGCCGCAGTCGTTAAGACATCTCCAGCCATGGAAACAATAATGGCTGAAGCCGTCGGCCCCTCTGATCTGATCTCCGAGTTAGTCAGGGATCACCTGGGCACACAAAGACAGCTCGGAGTCAGACATGTTTATGCATTTAGACGCTTTTATCCAAAGCGACTTACAAAGTAGACATCCTGACTCTTAGCACTTCCTTCTCTCTCTTTGCTGCCATACATGAAATGCATGAACTGACCAGAAAATGGACAAAATTCGACTAGAAATGCATAAACTGACCAGAAAAAGGACTAAATTAGACCAGAAATACATGAACTGACCAGAAAATGGACAAAACTAAACCAGAAGTACACAAATTGACTACAAAAAGGACTAAATTAGACTAGAAATACACAAACTGTTTATGGTCATGTTTCTGCATTCAGACACTTTTATCCAAAACGACTTACATAGTAGACACAATTTTACAGTTATCAATCTGACAATAAGCTCTCTAGAGGAAAAATCAGTGGTGGAGAGAGAGAAGGAAGCACAGAAAGAGCAGTAGAGGGTCCAGAGGTCTGGGTAGGAGTCAGGATAGGAGATGCTCTGTGGAGAGGTGGGTCTTTAAAAGTTTCCTAAAGATAAAAAGGGACTTATTGCTGTTCTTGTAGAGCCTGGTAGGTTGTTCCACCATCTTGGAACAACACCTGAAAACAGTCTGATCGTCTTAAAGTGGAGCAGCTCTGCTGGACGACAACCTGCTGATGACCGGAGGGACGAGCTGGGCCAGAATCTGGGACTGGAATTTGATGCTTGTGGCCTGGCGTAACCGGGGGTAACTACGGGTAACCGGGGGTAACCAGAGGTAACCGGGGTAACCAGTGAAGCTCAATGAACAGAGGGGTGATGTGAGACTTTTTGGGCTAACGGTTTTACCGTCCAGGCTGCGAGAGTCACAATAGTTACAATAGTCGAGATGGGAGAAAACCACTGATTTAGAGAAGAAGAAGAAGCAAGAAGAATCTTCTTTTTGCAAGAGGAAGCAAGAAAAAGCAAGAAGAAGAAGAAAAGGAAGCAAGAAGAAGAAGAAGAAGAAAAAGCTTATTCTTGCAAGAAGAAGAAGAAGAAGAAGCCTGCACACATTTCCAAACCGTGCGCACTGTGTGCTCCTCCTGTTGTTTCTTACTCAGTTTTTGATGAATTCATTAATTGACTGATTGATTGATTGATTGATTGATTGGTTGATTGATTGATTGATTGAATACTTAAATTAACTTCCACTACAGCTCGTACCACGATCATAGACACACCAGTTCGGGAAGACCGTGGGCAGCCACTCAAGGGCTCCCCGTTTTTCTTCAGAACGAAGATACATCAGAAAATGGTTGTGGGAAGAGGGTAAAAAAAGGACCAGTGCCACGTTTTTTAGACGACCCCGTTTGAGTCCCAGTGCTCGTCCAATAAAAGCGACCTGTGGGGTCAGGAGTGGCCCCTAATGGCTTTTCTTTAGTGGCCAGAAGGAAAGCGAACTGTGGAGCTGCTCTCAGATTACCTCCTGCAGCCCAAACGGGCCATCACTCCTCCTCCAGCTCTCCGCCTTCTTCCACTTTTTCCTGCCCTGCTCGTCTCTTTTCGGTTCAAACCGCGGCCGAGTTTCGTTGGGATTTTTGTGTTTTTTTCCTTTTCTCCGCATCTTTTGTTTCGATTGCCGCAGAAGATGAGATGAGATGACTCAGTCCAATTAGCTGTTGTTTTCTTTTTCTCCGGCGGTGAAATAACAGATAAATCCCTCGGGGTGTTTTGAAGGGAACTGTTCATACTGTGTAAGTGACAGTCTAATAAGACGGCTTTGTAAGATGAATTGCCCCCGTCGTATAAATGGCCCACTTAATGCAGCGGGCGCATTCCTCCGCTGCAAACAGGGGAAGGGGGGGGCAGGAAGGGAGGAAGCTGCTCAGAAATATAGGCTGCACATGGCAGAGCTGCTAGGTTTCATTACAGATAGCGGGACAGAAGGATAGATGGGATTTTTTTGAGTCGCCGGTGTCCCGAAAACGATTCGGTTCCAGGTCTGCCGCTCTCGACGAAGCGCCTCGGTCTTGTTATCTCGGCATTTTCAGACACAAAGTGGCCAATTGCAGCTCAAGCTGTGCTGTGATCAGAACAATGTGTGCCAGGCCCGGGGAAAATTGCACCTACCGGGGCGGCAAACATAAAAATGAAAGATGCAGACTGTGTGCGGGACAGGTCAAGGAGAGGAGAATTACTTATTCACATAATCTTTGAAACAAAAATAGTTTTTTTTTTACTTCAAGATGCAACTATTGTATGACCAAACGCAGTCAAGTTATGAAATCAGTTAATTTAATAGACAAATCTCAAAGACTTAGACTAGAAAAAATGAAGCTATTTTTATAAACATGATTTTTTAAAAAATAATGAATTGTTAGTTGAGGCGTTTATGTCACATCAATAGCAAGTAAAGGCTTAATTATCTGAATTAAATGGCAAAATTCTTAACAAACCACCAAGGTCTCTGCCACACTTACATACAATTTGCAGTAAACACCTTTTTTATAATCCTGTTATTCTGTTTTTCCATGCCGACTTCTTTGGTTGTCTCTCACAGAAAAATCTCTACAGGAGCAAATTTTGATTTCCATGTTCTTGTGTTCTGACTTTTCTTGTTACCACTTTGGTTGAAGTTTGGGGAGAAAAACTAGATCAGTTTAGGGACCAAAACTCCTTAAGTTGAAGTTTAGGGAACCAAACTAGTTCAGTTTAACTTTAAGGAATAAAACTACTTAAGTTTATGGAGCAAAACTAGTTCATTCTAGGGACCAAAACCACTATAGGTCAAGGAAATAGATTGGTTAAGTTTGGGGAACAAACTGAATTAATTAGGGAATTACTTGGATTGGATGAAAGACCATTTGTTGATGACATATTGTGTTAAAACCCTGAATGTCTCCCTAATAAAATGGAATAGGAAGTCATTATTCTATTTGATGAAATATTCAGACAAGAGATTTTATTGGAAAGCTTCAATGTTGAGCAGTCTTTTGGGTGTTTTTGACTAAAATCAAAGGAATTTATGCAGGTTTATCACAAATGACCAAATAACTCAAAATGGAAAGAGATTTAACCCTTTAAAGCCTGATCCATGAATAAAACAAAACAGAAAATTACTTTTTTTGTTTTAAGTCTTTATTTGGCCCTTTAACAAAATATGCAAAAAGAAAAAACAAAAATAACATTTTAATATTAATAATTTATTACTATGCGATAAGTTAAGATTATTTTTTGTGTAGTCTTCTGCCCCCTGTTATCAGATGTATCTGATTGTGTACAATAGGATTTTGAGCAAAGTTTTTACCATTAAATTATGCAAAAGATGTCAGACGCAAAACATTTCAGAAAGCGTATCAAATATGATCCGTTTGGCATTACAGGGTTAAAAACAAACTAGTCCAGTTATTTAAATGAGGACGAGACTTTAATATCGATCTGTGTCAGGATTTCCAGAAGATCTGGTTTTTCCCCCGATGAGCGCACACATATTCTCATGAACACACACACACACACACACACACACACACACACACACACACACACA